>OOFC01048616.1:0-12466 GCA_900323345.1 Pseudochromis fuscus
TGTCCAATAGGGGTTAACCTGACTTCTGCACAACACAACTGATGGTCCCAACCCCATTGATAAAGCAAGAAATTCCACTAATTAACCCTGATAAGTCACAGCTGTGAAGTGGAAACCATTTCAGGTGACGACCTCTTGAAGTTCATGGAGAAAATGCAAAGAGTTTGCAAATCAGTAAACAGACCAAACGGTGGCTATTTTGAAGAAACTAGAATATAAAACATGTTTTCAGATATTTCACCTTTTTTAAGTTAAGTACATAACTCCACGTGTGTTCATTCATAGTTTTGATGCCTTCAGTGAAAATCTACAATGTAAATAGTCATTAAAATAAAGAAAAAAACATCGAATGAGAAGGTGTGTCCAAACTTTTGACCTATAGTGTACATTTTTTTAATTGTCCCTGTTAGTGAGGTTTTAATTTGTTCTGGAGTTGTACTTAACTACATTATATTCAAAGTATTTTGCCATTTCCAAACATGCAACTTACATAAAACATTATGAGTGGAATAAATTGAGATTTTATGGCAGATGTGTCACAGTAGATTAAATTTAAGTGTAAAGGTTTCCATCTAAATGCATTCAATTTCCAGAGCTGCTCATCTTGCGCTAAAAAAAAAAAAATAATAATCTGATTTAGCAAGTAAACAATGAGCAAACACACAAACCACTAAAGATTTGGCAATCATGTCAACAACCAGTTGCTATAGGACACGTGTCTGGTCACCGGTCACACATGTGTCTGGTCAACTTTTTACTCAGATTTGGTCTCCACCAGAGCACAAAAGGTCGTATCTGGTTCTTTTGCCTCTGAATACTCCCCTCTCTTCTCCAGCTCACTAACATGGTGTTGATCAGGCAGAGTGTGTCGAGCTTATCAGAGCTGCAGCCGCAGACATTGTGGTATGAACAGTAACAGTAAAAGAAGAGCAGCAGAATCGGGTAATTATTCTTCCTCAGTTTGTCACGACAAGCAGCACCTTTCAAATTACACACACTGACATTGCAAATATAAAAAATATTGATTAGTACAGCTTGAAAATAGAAAACATGTGATTAAGCTCAGAGAACAAAAGAGAATTCAGTGGCCTGTAAAAAAAACAACAAAAAAAGGCAGCACTGTAAACGTCCCGGTCTCACAGTGGGGAGGATTAAGCTAGGTAATTACTGCAGCTGGCTAATTAACTGACTTTGAAATACTGGAATACAGCTTTGCCATTTGCTTAATTGTCTTAGAACAAAATGGTGTCAGTCTTGGCATCATCTTTTATCATGGAGCACTTGAAACTTGTTTACCATTTCAAACACCGCTTTCTATTGTGCTTCTTGACGGGAAGACAATAATAATAATTTGCCTTACAATGCTACACACACACACACACACACACACACAATCAAAGAACGACAGCAACAACAGCACGTTACTTTTCTATTTGTCATCACTGATTTCTAAAATCAATCCGAGTGTACAGAATAAGGACGTCGTTATGTCCAACTGAGCTGCTACTGGAGTGTGACCACAAAAACAACATCCTCTCCATGACGCCATCTCCAGCTGCCATTCATGGATGTTGATGTCAGTGGGAATTTCTATTCTGTCTCCTCCGGTTATGCGATCTCTCTTCTTGTTTGGCTGCAGCTGTGACTGACAGCGGCGAGATCAGAGTCCAGATCAAGCCTCTGTTTTGCACGTCTCCCCTACTGTGTTTATGGCTGCGATGATGGACACTAATAACCTGTTATTAAACTCCCCCCTCCCCCACCACCACCATCACCACTACCTCCATCTCTTCCCCACTTCCCGTGATTCATCCGCTAAATAAGCACTTAGGGAAAAATCACTGTCCTGTGCTCAACTTTTAAACCAACATTGCTTCTGCGGCGCTGTCGCTCTGCAGAGCTGACACTTTATTCATACGCTTTCTTTCTCCTCTTCCTCGCTTCACTGAGATTTAGCCAGTACTCTCCACCTCTGCGCCGGCTCCTTCACCTTTTGCCTCAAACACGAATAAACAGTTGCACTAAAAAGAAAAAAAAAAAACCACACACTTAAGATTCAGAGCCCAGGCTGCCACTTATTTTCCAAAGAACTGGATCAAATAAGGCCAAGGGCTGCTTGCAGGGGAGGGTCAACTTCTCTTTCAATGCAGGGCCTTGAAAACACAACAATATAACCCATGCTACATTACTGCACATGTCCAGAAAAAAATAGCCAAGAATTAGGCACAAAAAGAGCTATTGTGCCTTTGGTTTGAAGGTTAAGTGCCAACATGGCTTGAAAAAATAAATAAATAACACACCCTCTAGAGGTTTATCTTCTATTCAATGGCCACCTCTCTTGTCTCTAAAAAGTGTAATAATTGTTCCCTGTTCAGGGTAATTAGATTGGGAAAATGTGCGCGTAAGCTTTCTTATTCCTGGTGGTTACTTACCGACTATTTAATCAAACCCAGACACTAATTCACGTTTGATGAGTTCATATGAGTCTAATGCAAAAGCAAATTAAACATGCTCATTCCTCACTCCAATTCCTCATAATGTAATTAGCCTCTTTTTATTAGGACTGGTGATACGTCATTACCTTCAGACAGTATGGCAGGCATGTGTCTCAATGTGTCTCTATACTCTGACACTGTGGATACAAACGGATTTTTTCTTTCACATTGGGAGGGTTGTGTATATAGTTTTTAATACCTTGCTAAACAGAAAGTAACTACAACATACCCAATGGATTAGATTATAGAATGTATTTAAATGCTAAATCTTTATTTAGGTAAAGAGCTAAATAAATATGATAACATCTGTGTGTTCAGAGGGTACAAAGACGTTTTTAGAGTTGACATCAATACAGACTGAATACAAACTCTATGGAAATACATGATTAAATTAATTTTCACCCATTATGGGCCTAAAGCAACATCAGGGTTTTCATTCTACAAGACATTATTTTCCAGGAAATTTTCTGTGCACAGCTGGTGTGGCCGACGGGAATCACGACCTAGACTATCAAGTCCCCTTATAGTGTAGTATACCAAAAGAGAAAGAGCCAGACTATCATAAAAATTATGACATTTAATAGTATGCCGTAATTAAAAAAAAGCCATAATGAAGGTATAATATGTCAGGGAAAAAAAGGTGACACAGTGTAGTTTATCAAAAAGATCCCACTACCCATGCTGCAGCTTCTCCGTCCTTTATTGTAAAACTGAACACAGCTGGTGTAGGTCGTAACCAACACCAGAAACAAACCTGCTCAACAGGATCCAGCTGCTCAAAGGATTAAAAAGACATTTTTAATTTCAGGACAACACCTTAAAAATCACACTGACTTAGGGATAACAGCAGCTTTTTCATTCCAATGAAAGTGTAATGCTTACGCCACAGCGTTACACAACCTCAACTATTGGTCTTTGCATACATCATGACAGAGACGAAGATCTTTAAGAGTTTTGGTCTTAGCATGTATTTCAGTCACCAGCAGGCAGCCAAAATGCATCTGTACCTCACGCCACAGGTATGAGGTCACATGCGTCCCAGACCACCACCACGTATGGTTTGAGTGATTGGATCTCGGTCTGTTTTGGTGGTCATTCACACTTGTATTCAGCACTGTCCACTTGTGATTCGATCACCGAGATGCATGAAAACAATCAATAAACAGAGTCAGTGACTGAGGAAGAGTTGATGTCAGACTGACTTTTGGTCAGTATCAAGCAATTTGCAAAATATAAAGCTGAAAATCAGATACCGAGCTGCTGGACTTGTAACTGAGTCTTGTGTTGCTGCCTGCTTGATGTTTGCTCGTGTTAACAAAGTGGTTGACTTGTTAGTTTGTGGTCACAATTTACAGGCAGACATTTCAGTCAGTATACATTTTTAGATGAAACTAATTAAAATTGGTATTTGGGATCAACACAATGAATTCTAGTAGTTTGTTCTGCCATCAAACCTTGTACAGATATCTGTCCTGAGGATGGCAGTGTAGTGAATCCATTGGCTTTTCATATACCACCAATTCCCCAGTGATTGTAGTGTCTCTCAACATGTATCAGATGATTTATCTTCATGACTTCAGTACCAATGACGATCCTCTGACATTTCCTGTTAAACCACCGAAACATTTTAATTATTGGAATCGCACTGTACAACTCGACTGTACTGTCAGTGTTAATTTGTAAGATTAGCATCCTGACAGTCTAACTAAAGAGAAGAACTTGGTACATGTCAAACATCAGTGTCACTGACTTTAGTGATCCCCTGAAATTTCATATGGTGCTACACTGAGGTTGACATTTGTGGGTAATACTGAGGTATGTCAACAAATATTGGATGGATTGCTCTGACATTTTGTACAAATATCCACCTAAAGATGAATCACTTTCACATCTGACTTTCCATCTTGGACCAACACCAAGTTCAAGTTTGGATTTGTTGAAGACCTTGGTTTGAAAGCTTAACCCTCCTATTTATTGTTTGACATATCTAAATAAATGGTAGACACGCAGGTGTTCATGCTTTTGTATTGAAAAGTTCTTAGATGATTTGACATGTAGTTTGGGATCAGCTGGGGTCCAATTGCATTTTTCCCAGGATTCTCTGATAAGGTTGATCTAGCAGTAATGGAGATTATGGATTAAAAGGTGCAGGAAACAAACAACAACATGGAGATGGAAACAGAGCGCTGAATGTTTAAAGTGACATTCAGTGACCTCACAATCAGAGACTGTTTCAGCAGGACTACAGTTCATGGGAGCAGCAGAGCAGACAGTGTGAACATCTGGTATTCAGAGCATCAAACCAATGACAATCCAAAACATCTGACACTACTGCACAGAAATGAAACATCAGTGAACACAGTTGGTTAGTACTCCCACAGGTAGTTGCAGGTCCTGTGCTGCTTTATTAGTCCTGATATAAGATTTGTTCACATCACTGCAGCTGATGAAACTGATGAAGCTTCTATTGTTTAATGCTCCTTTTAATGACTTCATTATTTATACAAAATGCTGTTCGTCCTGTTATGTTTCTATCTGATTTTTAAGCTTCTATCTTTACTGCTGGTTTGAGAGTCTTCAAATGAAATGTGGTTGTTTGAGTCCAATGTGAATAAAAATCATATCTTACAGCCACTGCAAAGAGTTTTTAATCAGCTGACAGAAATCTGATGTGCTTGGTTTCAGGGAATAAAGATGAAGAGACAGAGGAGTAAAACTCCCACCAGGACTAAAGGTGAGACAGGTTTTCAGTGTTTTCATGTGAAATGTGTAATGATTAAGGACAAGTACACATCTTTACATCTGTCTCCACAATAAATAAAGTTCATATGGAAGCTGACGATATAAAGAGGACCGATTTGAAAAATTATGGATCTATCCATCAATTCTGCTTTTGTGATGTGTTTTTTTTAATGTTTTTTACTGTCTCATTATGTAGTGCAGGTTGTTGTGATTTTTTTTCTTCAGATATTTATGAATGGATTTAGATTCACATGTAATGTTGAAGTAAATATTGAATATTTTAAGTGTAATGATTAAAGGACAGGTACACATTTTCTTCACAATAAATAAAGTGCATACAGAACCTGTGTATCTTGTAGATTGATGAGATAGTTGATTCTGGTGTTGTTGTATTATGGATTTTTCTATGTGGTATGTAACCATGAATAACTACAAAAAAAAGGCAGAAAAGAAAACGACTAAATTAAATTCTTTCCCCTAGTCGGTTTCTAAGAAGTTTGTTTTGTTTCTTTCTTGTTTGTTTGTTTGTTTTGTTGTTTTTATGCCTTCCTGACCCAGGTCATTACAGGCATATATCAGCAAAGTTGGTCCCTCCCCTTATCGCCCTCCTCTTCAATTGGCCTCATGGGAAATCTCTCGCTGCACCGTATTAAGTAAAACCTCATGCTTCAGGAGTGTAGTCCTATTCCTGCTGACTCATAAAAATGATGTAGAGGCGGTGCTGACATCAGCCTAATATAATTCTATTAAAGCACCCATTTGTTGTTGGGTTTCGCTGCAGCTTCATTCAGTTGTCTAAATGACCCTTCATTTATTTTAGTGCCCTGCTGGGAAGGAGAGGGCAGCACCTGAGCACTCAGGATGATACTCCGGAAGCCGAGCCATCAGAGCTCAACTGACGGCTCGAGCTGATGCATTTTTCTCCTCCTCCTCCTCCTCCTCCTTTTCTGATTTTGCCTCCACTCCGTTGCTAATGCATGAGACGTTCTCCCGTTTCTCTGGCTGTAAATGGAGCTCTTAGCTGCTGCTGCTTTCACAATGGATTAGAGGGAGTCTTTCTTTCTGACTTCTCACTGACATAGTTCAGGGATAAACATTGCAGCATGTGTCACATATGGAGTTTCAGCCCAGTGCTGTATGTGAAATGCATAGTGTGCGAAGCTCATGGCTTAAGTGGTATTTCAATCCTTTATGTTTTTCACATTTCTTGGCAGCAGAAGTCACATTGTTGGCTGTGAGAGTCTATGAGAAGAAATGTGTGTTTTACACACCTCGTCATTAGTAACACCCACAGATTTTTTTCATGCATAAAAGTATTCAATTGTTTTCTCAAAGCTGTTGACAGTACATCATTTGCAGTAGTTACATTTTGACTTTTACAGTCCACAGATTTATCCACAACAATCGTCTTCCTTGGTTCATCACTGTCTGACAGTCTTTCCCCTCCATTCATCCTCTCGATAGCTGTCTATTCTTTTCCTGCCATCTCTCTTTCCCCTGGTGTCTCTGAGTCGTGAGCAGTAACAGGTGGCCCATGACAGAAAGTGGGTTGACTCGTGCTTCAAGTAACCCTTTATTCCTCTGGATCTCTCAGTGCAAAATACTCCCTGCTGTGATATGGCATGGCTGTGGACACTGAATGGTTGTTGTAGCTTTCCTCCCAGCAATAAAGTCAGCGAATGTACAGCTGTTCACCTTACAGCTCGTACTATCCTCATTCTCTCTGGCACTCTCTGCTCCCCCCATCCACTAACAAAAGATGAGGATAAACAGGACTGTCCACTTTTATGTCCTTTTTGATGCTAGCTTGAGTTTTTATTGACACATTAATCTTCCACAAAGGATCCCAGCCAGTATAACGTGTCCACTTTTGGATCTTTTGCCTCAAACTGTCAAGTTTCTTTCTGGATTTGAATATTGTCACCACGTATCCTGATGAAGTATTTAAACTAACCTAACTCCATGGCTCAGCCGCTGGCATTGGTCTGTGTGTAAAACAGGGGAGTCAGACTGTCCAAAGTCACTCTGTATTAAAATGTAAACATACTGACTCAACACTATAGTAAATACAGTGTTTAAATTCCATGACAATACATTACTTTCTGCCACCAATCCTACAAAGCAATGCAGCACATTTTACAGATGGCAACATAATACCATCAGATGTTAATGATGACTAATAAGAAAATCTCAGTTTGCTGAAGTGAATTATTGAGTGACCGGTAACAGACAGCAGAAATGGAGCCAACAGGGAGGTGATTGTGAAATAAAAATCTCAACAACCACTGGATGGACTGCAACAAAATGTGTCACATTCATGGTCTACAGAGGATGATCCTACTCTTGTCATGATTTCTCTCTTTTAATTCAACTCAGCTTTGTCAGCATGACCATGAGTATATGAGATTGCCAAAGCATCAGCATACCACACATTATTATAACAGTGGCCCAAATCTAAATACATTCACGAGAATCACAATCACATTACTTATATTAATATATAAACTACATTTCAAATAAATATAATTCACCTCCTTCATACAAATGTGGATCCTCAGCCTATAAACTGGTTGTTCATTTATTTAGGACTCTTGCACATTCACTTTGTACAAACTTTATTTTGTCATTAAATAAGTTAAACTGCCATCCTGTCTCTGAGTTTCCTCCTGAGTCCTTCAACGCTTTAAAACTCGTATTATTAACACAAGCTAATAACTCTCCTTGGCAATCCACTGACTCTTTATAGGACCACCATAATGTTGACATTTGATGTTAAAGTACCTCAACAACTAATGGATGGATTACTAAGACATTTGGTTCAAATGCCTACCTCAGGTTGAATCTTTGACTTTTCTTCTTGCACCATCACCACCGGATTGAACACTTTGGTTCATGATCTTAAATACTTTTTCACTATTCTGAGCAGTGTTTTGTGCATATTCGCTAATTTCACCATGACAGAGACAGAGAATGGGTTACCAATTAGCAACAGAGGCATCATGGTTGGATATTACCTGACATCAGTATTTACTCTGAAGCATCTCTGTGCCAAAGTTCCTTAAGACAGGACTGGATACTGGCCACCAAAGACAGAACAGATGAATAGTGAAGAGAAGTTTCCCAGTTTGTCTTCACATTGTGTGACCCAATACATTCTTACATTTTTGTAAGTACTGGGGAGATTTTACAAACAGAAAACTTTTGTGGACTAAGAAATAAGTAAGCAGTTAACCCTAACCCTAACTATTCATTAAATCCATTTTATACAAGTCTATTCGATGAATGAGAACTATATAAAAAAAAAAGGCTTATTGGGTTACAGGTGATTTTTTTTCTTTGTTGCAATACCTGAACTGACCACTGGGGAAATTAGCCAATTTTTCCCAGGGCGTGGCAGCTCTCTTAATCCATCCACAGAACAAACCTGCAGGGCTACAAAAGCATGGCTGCAGGCAATTTAGCTGTGTTCCTGTGTAATCATGCAATTCAAATCCTAGATGATAACTGTCATTGAGACGGTCAGCTTAGGTGAGGTAAATTGAATTCTTAAAATATGCACTTCTATAACCAAGCAAGAGGCAACTGAGACAAAAATGCATCACCCTATAAAGACCAGCTGTTGTTTTCATTCAGATGTTTCTATTAAAATTCACACTTATCTCAGATTTGTGGTCCTTCCCTGTGTGAGGTGTAAGACAGTGGACGAGGCTATTCTCAGCATGTGAAATTCAGACACAGTTTAACATCTTTTTTTTTAATTCCCTAAAGGCAACTTTGTGTGCTGCTCACAGCACAAGGACATTTATTTACAGATACACACGGTTATTGTTATCCCCAGCTGGGAACAGCACGTTCTCAAGGATATTAAAACTGTGGATACTTTCATAAGCAGACCCAGAGGAGCATGCAGCCTCGACGCTGTGTGGGTTGTAGCAATGAAAGAAAATAGTAAATTGGTGGTAATACCTCCCTTTGTCTGTCTTTATTTAACATGTTGACCTATAATATATGCAATTTATTTTTGAACTTCACAGCATATATTTCAAATTAAAATTATCCTCTGGATAATTTAAACCACGTCCCCAGTTGTCTATTTTTTTCCATCTTCTTCTTTAACTAATTTGGAATCAATATGGTGTCAAATCAGAGCATAATGTCTTCCTGAGAGTGAGCTCTGTCATTAACAAGAAGACATCTTGTGATCACCAATCAGCAGAAAACAATGACACAATGAGGCTCTCTATATTTAACATCCCCACCTGCAAAACACACCCACTGCACATACAGGCAGAGATTTCAGTGCAGGAGAAGGACACCTGTTTCCTGTTATGAACTCAGAACATACCGTATATGCAATGTGGGAAATTTCCAGATAAATTTAATGTTTGTTAAGATTTTACAGAATTACCAGTAACATTCGACATTGTTTTGTACCCTTTAAAGTGTTTATGCCACACATCCTCTAACATTGTGAGCACTCCCCTCTTAGGAGGAACAAACTAAGCAGAGAGGAGGTTGGAGGACCGCTGGCTGCCGGGCTGCTTGCTGCACACAGTTTGCTGTTTTGGTATTCACACCTTCACGCACATTCCTCACTCATGCAAATCATTGCTTTTTACACATTGTTGACATCGTTTGGGAAATAGATTGTATCTGATTAGTCAGTTAAATTGTTTAACCTCCCACTTTTGCATGTTGTTTGTCAGCATGACAATATTCATCCATTTAACATTAGGAAGATCATTTTAGTGCATGTGTCTGTACAGTCACCAAATGTTTGCTGTGAAACTATATGAACGTTCAACATGTTTTATTTGTGTTTTGTGCAATATTCTGCTTGTAGTAACTAAACACAGTGGGTTTTTTTCTGTGTATGTTTAAGGAGCTTGAAGCATTTGATTTTGGTCAGGGGGAAAAGGATGATTTTGATTACATATTACCTCAAGTCAGCACTGGCTTGAAGCATAGGACACACCATGCTTTTGAATATTTAGTCAAAACTGTGATTTTTCAGTCACCAAAACCAGCCAGACATGAACCACCAGTGTTAAAGTTCTGAGGCATTTCCACCAACATTTATTAGAACCACAGGTCTTTATCTAATCTGTGCGAGCATTTATCTTTTAAACTTGTTTGGCAAAAAGACTTAGATAAACATAAAGCAGGGTTAGTTAACAGGAAGTTGTACCTGAGTTAAACAAACACTGCAGTTTCTCAAATGCCCACTTTAATCTCCTAAAGGAAGTTAACTCCAAATTAATTAAGTTGATTCCATGTTAAAATCACCAGTGTTACTGCATAGACTGTATAGACAATTGAAAAAGTTATCGTTACGTCACCTGTTGGTTTGTGGACTCGCATATTGGCATTTGAATGTTGCCGTGTTGGTTGTTTGAAGCCAGAAGTGACCATATATGGATAAAAAGGGAGGGGTGAGGAGGCGGGTCTGACCCTTGAACCTGAGGACAATGTTTGTGATACTCGAGTTCATTGGTGAATGAGCCTCCACACCACCTGTAAACTATTGGAAACCAGAGCTGTCCATCAAATTGACCACATTCCTCTTATTGAAGCCTAATATCTACTTAATGATGAATTTATTTTTAGAGAAACTACCAGATCACCTCTGGAGGCAGAGTTTTTTGGAGCCAGCATCTAGTGGCCATCGCTGGCATTGCACTTTATTCCACTTCCACACTGCTGAATTCCAAGTTAATAGCTAACCATTGTTCTGACAAGTCAGTTATATCTCTCACAAACTACAAAAAGACATGTCTCATTTCACTTTTTTGTTTTGTAGAAATACTAAATTAGAGAAGACCTCAAAGGGAACATATAATTGAAAATCCACTATTTAAAGTATTCTATATGTATTGTTTGGGATTTGGCTTACCACCAAGTCCACTTACTCTGAGATTTTAAAACCATTTCACTGTTGCCTGAGCTGCTTGAAGAAAAATACCTGGGGTAAAATGAGCCGTGCTGGATTCTGATATATTGTGACGTAACTGTAGCTCAGACGTCGTCTGACAGGGTCTGACAGACGCTGCATTAGCCAATCCCTGCAGAGTATCCCACGTGGTCTCCCACAGCATCAGAAGTGTAGGATCCACCTTCTTGGATTTCTCCTTTACAAGAGAAGTTTGGACACAACATGAGTGCAGCCAAACTCGGTTTGAGTTGTAAAAACCCACACATTTCATTACACAGGCTGCCAGACTCACAGTGGAGTGGATTCATCTCATTTTTGTTTATTCACGTTGCGCTGGTTTTCCTGGTTACAGTGACGGCATCCTTACATGAGTGCAGAGCAAAAGAGGGGAACATTAAAGGTACAGACACTGAAAGACGGCCCTTTCTCCAGAGAGGTGATACAGAGTGTTTTTGAGACTAAAATACTGGATCAAAGTGGAGTTTCACCAAGAAACTGCACAGACATATTCTAGAGGCGCATAAGACTTATTTAAGCTTCCCTGAAAACCAGGATAATATGTTCCCTTTAAATGCCTCACAGTACAACTCTAATGTCACTGCACACGCACTTTTACAGCTTGACACCTAAAGTTACCTTTTGTTTACCAAACCAGGTGCAGACGGCCAAAATGCCAGCTGTTCTTCCTCCCTCTGTGCAGCCCACATGAAAGTGATGTCTGAAAAGGTCATAAAAACATGGTACACTTTGCACCAGGTTTCCCCTGCATCACTAAGTCTGAGCGGTGGGGGTCAATAAATCGGGATGACAGCCCGGATCATTTGTTGCTGTCTGCGGGTTCCTACCTCTCTCTTGTTTTATCCCCCCGAGTGTCTCTGTCATGCTCGTCTTCATCCAGACACTCTACGCAAATATTGATTCCAGCCTTCGTTAGTTCAGCTGGCAGCGAGAACACTGATGTTACCCAGAAAGCTTCTGACAGACAGTGACGAGCAGTATGTGGTCGAGCTCAGCGCCGGCTGAAACCAGCACCACCATTTTTAAGGGGAATGTGATATTATGACATGATAAAAATACAGCTTTGGAAACAGGATTGAGGTCATGATACAGAGGAGACATGCAGGTGTAGTATTTTTAACCTCTCTAACACATCATCTGTTTTTATTTTTCCTTCCATGATTTCGATCTCGTGTGGACTTGTCGGAGCAGATTGTTGTAGCTTCACAAATAATTCAGACAGGACTGTTTCCTTCTCCTTTCAGCCTTCCTCTTTTTTTTTTTTTTTTTTTTTTTTGGG
>OOFC01048616.1:15527-58756 GCA_900323345.1 Pseudochromis fuscus
CTAGTCCTTATCAGCCAGTGAACTTGGTGCTTACTATATGTACATATATTTTGGGGGGGCTTTATTGTTTTTTGATATGGACAGTGGAGAGAGACAGGAAACAGGCAGAAGAGGGAATGATATGCAGTAGCAACACAAAACTGCTTTGCTGGCTTAATCATGTTGTAACTGGAATATCCGCTGAATAAATAATATTTTCATGAACTGCTGATAGTTATACTTTTGCCAGCACCTCTGTCAGCTAACATGTCTTTTAATAACTATTAGTAGTATTCCCACCGCTGGCTTCACACTTTGCGTTATAAATGTTACAGCGACTGTAATCTGCATCACATTATGAAAAGTGGAGCCGGACTTTCGACCGTTTTCTGTCACCCATGCTCGCTTGGTTGATTGAACCTGCAGCTACTGACGTCTTGTGCATGCAATGCTGTGTTCGAGTCCGGCATGGAAAATCGCCTACTCTTCCACTCATTCGCAGTCACAATGATGCGTTTAGGTACCGAAACATGGCACCGTTTGATTTTACGTGAATCGGTACTCGGTAGTACCGACAGAATTCAGTTGGTACCTAAAAAAGTACCGGATTCGGTACCCATCCCTACTCACTTTGAAGATCACCGACTTTTTAAACTTCCCCTTTTCTGAGTATTATATTTACAGTTTTCTGCACAGAAAGTGAAATATCTGTGAAATCACACTCACTGACTTCCTGACACCAACACAAAGAAGAGATCTTCTAAATTTTTAACGTTGCAGCAGAGAATGTTGGATTCTGCCACTGACAGATAAACACAGGTGAAAAGTTTAAAACTCTGCGGTTTCTTTTCTTAATGTAAACAACATCAAATGATTTTTTTTTCCATCATCGCTCTGAACATCAGTTCATTACTTATACAAGTGCCTACTGAAAGGTTCCTGGTGACTAAACCATGTGGTACGAGGACTGTTTCTGATATTTTCTTCCATCAGTGTGTTTGTCTTTTGATTTTCTTTGAGATCTGTGCTTGTATTTTCTCAAGCACCTTTTTCTATCTGTAAAATAATGACATTCTCAACTATTCCCTACAGTCCAGTGGGGTAAAATTTAAAACCTTTTTCAGGTATTATTTTTTGCATTACATGGAAATATATGCCAATATATAAACATATCACCTAAAGTGCAATCCATTATTACCTTAACATAACCATGTGAATGAGAAATCACAGCTTCATGACACATTGACAGATGATGTCAATAATTCAATTTTTGCAGCTCCTCATGCAAATCATAACGGTTCACGGTTTACAAATAAGCTCAGGAAGAAGTGAATGAAGCAGTCACGTTGGACTTAGCATGCACCCTGTGTTGAAATAAGTATTTTCATTCAAAGGGTGGACCAGCTGCCATGTTGTGTGGACCCCAGCTGCTTGGGACCTGAGATTCTCCAGCACTTACTTTTTTAAACGGGTGACGTTGATCTCCCACCATGAAGCCATCCTGAAAGACAACATAAAGACAGCGCAAAGTAAACATCGCTCCAGCTAGTCAATCAGCCTTTTCTCCCCCGTCCAATCAATTGAGTGCTCGCCTTCAGAGAGGCCTGAAAATAGATTGAGCTCCGCTTTGTGTGGCAACAGATGAGAGTGCACTTAACTACAGGGAGAAAATGGGCAGCATTTCCATCCTCGTCTCTGCAAATGTACATCGAGGGGTACACTTAGTTTTGGTAACATTTGACCAGCGCAGTATGCTTTTAGAGTCCAATCTCCTGGCCTTCCTCTTATTCTCTTGACATCCCAGCGTCATGCGGACGAAACCACCAGCGTAAATGTTTCCGCATATCTGAATCACAGATTGCAATCAGAAAGACTTGAAGAAACAAGATTGCAGCCTGCAACTTTGAAGTGTGACAGTTCACCAAACTCGTACCCAAGATACAAAATCTGTCCTTTCCATCCTTAACGGTGGCTGATGGGAGACAAGACGTGTCTACAACTTCAGTTAATGTCATTTTGTAACCATTCCATAACATTAAATAGTTTAATTTGCCAAAACATCACGATACATCAGCTATATATGTGGCAGCTCATAAAATGTCAAATTTTAAAAGAGTCATGAGGGTTATTTTGGAAGAGCGAACTGACAAATGATCTCCTGTCACTTGGGAATGAGGACTCTTAAGAAAAATAAAACTCCTGTAAGAGAAACCACTTCTAAGCCAAATAGTCATAATAATCATAATAATGATAGTAACTTTAAGTTAGTTAATGAAAGTGCAACTTGAAGTGCGTCATATTAATGAATAAAAGATAATAAAAAACACATACCAATTTTACTGAATGAGGTGCTGGAAGGTTGTTCAGGAGAACATGTAAAGAAACCAGACTTAGAGGATGCTACAGAAACTAGGAGAATACCTAATTAGCATTTCAGATAAATATGTGATTTAAAAAGAAAATCTTTAAATGAATTCTAACATTAACAGAGAGCCAATGACGAGCTTTTAAAAGTGGAGTCAATTCTTCTTTGGTTGGTTAGTTCTAGTGAGAGGATATGCAGCATTGTGTTGAATTATCTGGAGTTTGTGAAGATTTCTTTCTGATCTGACAGCAGAGCATTACTACAGTCAGGTTTGCTGGAAATAAAAGTATGAAAAAGTCTTTCTTCCTTGGGGAGAAAAGGTTGTAAACAGGCGACATGTCTACAATGGTAAAATGGATTTCTAGTGATGGTTTTGTGAAGTTTCCGAAGTTCTTTGCTTCATGCTTCGGTAAATGAGCACTGAAGTGAGTCAGATTATCTTCGCCTCCTACAAAGAGAAAGATACAGTTTTGCCGCGATGAAGTGAGAGAAAATTCAATGACATCCGTATATTACTGTGGTTGATGCAATAGGACAGTTTATCAATAGAGCTTGTGTCAGCAGATCAGACTAAATTAAATATATATTTATGTGTATCATCAGCATAGAAATGGAAATCAATGTTGTGCTCTTTGATTATATCTCCCAGTGGCAGCATGTGAAGATTAAAAAGCAAGGGTCTTTACAGTAGCTTAAGACAAACCACTCAAGATGAAAATAGAAGAATGTGTTTTGTTCAATTCTGACAGATTTCTGCATATTTTTACTTGGATTATTATCAAAGTTTATATGGTAGAACTACTTTGACTGGCGCAGAGGTGGTATCAGGAGTTAAATGTGTGTTTTGGCCCATTATAACACATTAATTTCAGCTGACTACAGCCCCTTTTTTCTATGAAACAACTTTTAACTTTTACCTTTCAAACCTCCGGAGCTTTATGCATTGGATACTCTTTGATACCTCACTGTGTTTGGTGTTCTGATATGAGTTTAAAATCTCAGCTCAAACTGATTTACTTGCAGCCCTGGTTCTAGAAATGTGTTTATATATAAAAAAAACAGTTTTCTATGAATTCTGAGTAGTATTACTGTCATAGTACAAAGTACCAGCTTGGCATTCTGCGGGTTCACTGATGGCTGTCTTGAAGATTAGCTACATCAGTAAACCTTAATGCCAAGCAGGTAAAACCCCAACACCATGAAATAGGATTTTGGCAGATAAAAACTGTACACACACAACAGTCACTTCATCACCTGGAAGTACATGTTTTAGAGAGTATTCAGATTTAAAGCATTACCCTGTGCAACATTTGACTTTTTAGCATCAGGATTTACAGTTGT
The DNA here is from genome assembly GCA_900323345.1 of Pseudochromis fuscus. NCBI lineage: Eukaryota > Metazoa > Chordata > Actinopteri > Pseudochromidae > Pseudochromis > Pseudochromis fuscus. Next base: position 19,213 of record OOFC01048616.1, read on the forward strand.
TACAGTTGCTCAGTTTCTTCATTTTCAGTGTGTGTACAGAAATCTTGGAGACTTTATCTGTAACCTCATTTCAGAGAGACAGAAAGTGGTGGAAAGAAAGTGCACAGAACTTCTCTCTCAGACTATTTTTTCTAGTTTCGTAACACCAGGTACTTTTGTCACTTACTGTGTGTACAGCTGAGTGCAACTCAGAATTTCTTCAAGGACAGACTGTCTGAAAGTGGACACTATTATTTTCATCTGAATGATCATCGCACCCTCATCTTTGCTATGATGGCGGGCTTTTCATACCATCTTCAATTGTGGATGTTTGGACCAAGTATAACTGCTTTTACACATGGTTGGATCCAACATATTCGTGCCCCTTTTATAGCTTCGGACAGTCCACCTTTTTTTCAGGGTTCTTCACTTTTCTTAAATAATAAAAAAAATCCAGGACATTTGCTGTTACATAACCCTGGTATGACTCATGCAACTTATGAACTAAACCTAAACTTCCTGGATGTGGAAGTCTCCTTTAAAATGTGCGGTGCAGCATAAAAGTTGTATGTGCTGAAGATTAAGGCATCTGATCGTCTCCAAATTAATTTTGCAACAGGTACTGGGTCCAAATATTGAACCAGAGTCATAAAGAAACAATATCCAAACGTTAGCTAGCTAGCCAACTTAACTTTATCAATACATTTTTGTTAGGCGACTAACGTTAGCTTCTAATTTGTTACCCTGATGTCCTTGGCTCATCGTGTGAAACTGATAATCCTGCAAGTGTTGGACTGTAAATTATTAATGTGTTCCCCGACATCATTTCAGCCACTGTCAGGACAATTATGAATAGAATTTGGATGCGATAGCTGGTCGGGCCCAGTTGGATCAAGTCGGTTCCAGTTGGTTTTGACAGCCGTGAAGTGTGTGCTGTGCAAAGATGGTGTAATGTTGCCATGGAAACGGTGAACAGCCGGAAGAAGATAAACGATGAGCAAAAAAAAGTTTGAAAGTACACGGGACAGCAGAAATGGAGGAAAAATGGTTGAACTGCGGCAAGAAAACATGATCAACACAACAAAATGAAGAATTAAAAACATCACAGAACCAATTAAGAACATAACAGAACCAGATGCATAGAGAAAGAAGCTGCACTGTAGTCACTGTAATCCTTCACAAAATATTTGGACGTGATGTATGGACACGTACACCTGACAATCAATATGAAAACAACCACTGTTGTTTTGTGATATTTGCAGGCCCAATATTTGGATAAAAGAATAAAAAATCCTTTAGACACCCAGTGGCTGTTACTGAGAAATCTGTGTATTTTGGACATAATGAGTAAGAAAACCTTCCATGTGGAAAGCTCAGAGACTCATACTGTACAGGCCGGTGAAAAGATGCAAAGCATCGCTGGAGAAACTGTGTGTCTATGGTGTGTTGTATCAAACAGCATTAAATAGTAAAAAAGCAACAATAATCTATAAGAATCTATCAGATGAAAGCAAGAGATTTGTTGAGTCTTCTAGTAGTAGAAAGATTGTACTGACCAGGTCCAGGTGGTTTAATAGACAGACTCAGTCCTTAGGTTTGTGCTTCTCTCAGACTATCAAAGACTACAGTTGGTGGAAATTGGTGTTAGATGTGTTGTGTCCAACCTAAGATTGTCTCAGAAAGTTCTTAGGTGTGTACTTAGATTAACAGTTATTGTAACATCACAGTTCACCCTAATAGTACATTCAGTGTTGGGAAAGTTCAATTTCTACATGAACTAGTTCAAAGTTCAGTTCAAAAATTTTGAACTAGTTCAGTTCATAGTTCACAATTCAAAATTTTGAAATTAATTCCCACTTCCAAAAATTAACTAGTTCATAGTTATTTTCTCAATATGTTGCTGCGAGCTCTTACCCTCAGAATACTGGTATTTCCCCATTGTTGCCACCCATTCAGTCCAAAAACCTGGTGGCAAAGTTTACACACAAAGGTAAGATTTTTCCCACCTGCATCATCACTGACCTTTTCATTAAAATTCTTTCAAGTAATCGTACGAAGAAAAGTATTAATCGTTGAAGCAGAGTCTGAGGTAGTGCTGCTGTCATCCATTTGTTTTTGTCGCGTTTTGACGATGCATGCAGCGGTGTGACTCTGTGGTGGCTGCTGTTGCCAGATTGGGTGTTTTCCCCGACATATTTAGGCCCGTTTACAGTGTTTTTTAGCCCGAGGGCTCTATGGAAATCTGGCCTCTCTTATACAAAGATAAATTGTGAGACAATTGTGCACCGTTCACAGATGCCAGAATGAGCGTGCTCACAGTGACGTTCATCAGGCAGAAATACAGGACGTTCAGTTCACGTTCGCCCAAAATATGTTCACGTTCATGAACGAGCGTTCACTGAACTCGTTCAGGCACAACACTGAGTACATTCACACCAAACACAAATTTCTCATGCGGAGGTCAAGCTTTCTGTCGCCCTCTGTGGCTTTCTGTGACTGTACTGGAATAAAACCAAGAAGGAAGCGACTTTGTCATTTCTGAGACTTACACAACAGGCAAAAAGCAGCAATATTTATGATCTCATTCATTGTTGATGGTGGACGTGCCGGTCACCACAGTTTCTGGGAGTATTCCTACTGACTGACTATTTGCATGTGGCAAAACCGTGTCGTGTTTGATGGGAACACACAGGCCATATCTGGTCTGAACTCGTTTTCAGGAAATTTTGCTTGTTTCTCTCAATCTCCAGGACTTTTCCCAGGACTGGAAAATATGAGAAGGAACACAAAAAGATCATTTGGAAAAAGCAGATATCATCATTCTGGTGTCATTGATTCTCCAGACCACATATTAATACGAGGAGGAGGTTTGGATAAACCACATCTATCAGCAGCAGATGGGAGGAATCATAAACAATAATACATACATGAGGTCTGAAACAGTGTGAAACACACAGTTTCTGATTAATTACTATTCTGAAAGGCCCATGGGTGTGATAGAAAAATTTGCATGCAAAACCTCTCGACAGTTTTTTTTTTTCTATTAAACAGAAACAAATTAGAAACAGTCCTGTTTGCCATCTGCTCTGTGAATGTTATGAAACACAGGCCATCATTTCAGGGCGCTAACAACATCCAGGACAATGCATTAGAACAAGATAAGACCCAATCCTGCACAGTTGATTGATATTATCTCCATCGCACTAAGTCATACTCCCCTCAGTTCAATTAGAAAAGTCACCTTCATGACAAATTTAGACACTTTACACAATGCTGCGAATCAATAAAGAGGCAAAATGGATAGAAAGGGGAATTTCAGTAGACACATCCAGACTTTCTGTCTTCCCTTTCCCCCGGTTTGTAATTGGAAGAGTGTGCTAATTAAAATAGAGTTCCCAGGCAGTCGATGACGGCCACTGCTGCTGTGGTTCTCCTCTTCAGATGTTCAATGAAGAGGAAGGGGTATTAGAGCCATAAGGAATGACACAAAGCTGGCTATTCGCACATAATTGCTCACCCTGGGAGGATGCAGTGAGGCTGGTGGCCTGACGAACGCTCGAGGTGTCAGTTCCTGTCAAGATGATGAAGCTCTCCAGTGCCCCCCAGCCCTGCTCTGAGACCCCAGCGCTGCCCAAATGGGACGTCAATTTTAACTTTATAAATCCAAAATTGATGATGGTGCCTGTAACTTCAGACTAAGCCTTAGTTAGGTTTTCTTTTGCACAGGCCCTTAACTGGAGCTTGCTTCAACAAAGCTGTGGATTTAATTTATAGTCAATAAATCTGGATTTTTTTTTTTTAAACAATTGTTTGATATTCAGAATAATCTTTTAGAGCTTCATGATTCAGCATATTCAGTTCATAAAGGGCTGTGTAAATAATCTCTTATGTAGATCTGTACATTTATGGTCTTGTTATATATGATCCCCAAAGGCCCCAGAAACATGTCAGAATATAACTCCATTTAAATGTTGAATGCAGGGTGGTGGAGGAACAGCTGCTCCCATAAGAGCAATATTAAAGAGTTCTTGTCTCTATCCAACTTGATGTCAACAAATATATAATTTAACTGGACCTGCATAGTGGTGTACTCAGAGTCAAAGCAGATCCAACTCTGGGGGTGACCAAGGGGTCAAATGGATAGATACAATCAGGACAAACAGAATAAAAATGGAGCCATGGCATGAATAATAAATAACAAGGAAGCTCTGTCAGTTGTAGACGTACTGATGAGGTTTACAACTGGAAGAGGTTACATTGTGTCTGTGTTTTTGAAAATGGTTTACTGCTTTATTTTGTAAAATCTCATGTCTTGTTTTGCTTTCTTCTTGAAATGACATCCTGACTTCTTGTGTTGTCTGCTCGCGCTACTTGAAAGTTCAACCAGCTTGATTAAAAGGTTCACTTCTTGTGTTTCCTTAGCCTGTGACGTGTCTGTTTTCTGCTACTTCTTATAACTTGTTCAGCTGAAATCCTCCTGTGGATCTGAAGATCAAGTTCAATATCTCCACCAAAGTGGCAGTAATTTGTGATTTTATCCAGTTCAATGTGTTTTACCTGTTCTTTCAGTTTTTCCATGACTCTGCTGCCTCCATGGTCATTGACAGTCTTGATCCTGAAAATTATTTCACCTTTGCACAAGTGACTCTACAGAAATATTGTTCGATGCCCAAGTTATAGTCTGGAACGTTTCTTTTTTTTTTTGGTAGAGGAGGGCCAGGAGTATTACTTAGTCTGACATATGACAATCTCAAAAGACACAAACTGTGCAGACAGGGTACAAGTAAACCCATTAAAATGCAACCTAGTTAAACCTGGGAAAAGCATGATTCACCTGAATTTGAGAGCATTAGACATTGGACAGCACGAGGTGAATTTATTTTGGGGAATTTCAACAACTTATTTAGTCAGCACCTCCAAATCCATGGCCATGGATCTCAGTCGGAAAAGGGCGGAAAAGGGTGGCGTGCCCTCTCTGGATCGAGGAAAAGATCCTGCCCCAAGTGGAGGAGTTCAAGTACCTCGAGGTCTTGTTCACAAGGGAGGGAAGGGTGGAGCATGAGATCGACAGGTGGATCAGTACGGCGTCTGCAGTAATGTGGACTCTGCACGGATCCACTGTGGTGAAGAGGGAGCTGAGCCGAAAGGCAAAGCTCTCGATTTACCGGTCGATCGTCGATCCCACCCTCGATCGAGGAAGCTCATTTCAGTGGCTGAAATGAGCTTCCTCCATAGGGTGGCCGAGTTCTCCCTTAGAGATCAGGTGAGAAACTCGGTCATCTGGGAGGAGCTTGGAGTAGAGTTGTTTCTCCTCCATGTTGAGAAGAGCCAGATGAGGTGGCTTGGACATCTAATTAGGATACCTCCTGGACGCCTCCCGGGTGAGGTGTTCAGGGCACGTCCCACCCGTAGGAGACCCTGGGGAGAGACTATGTCCCTCGGCTGGCCTGGGAACGCCTCGGCATCCCCTGGGAAGAGCTGGATGAAGTGGCCGGGGAGAGGGAAGTCTGGGCTTCCCTGCCTAGGCTGTTGCCCCCGTGACCCGACCCCGGATAAGCGGAGGAAGATGGATGGATGGTTTAATGGATGGATGGAACTTATTTAGTTTACAAAAACATTAACTGTTGACAAGTAATCAGAAAAACTAGTAACATGACTCCTATACATGTGTAATTCTTCTTGAATCGTTTACTCTAAACCAGTGGTCACTAACCTTTTCTCGGCCAAGATCATCTTTTTATGTCAAACAAAAATCAAAGATCTACTGTAGCTTTTTAGAAATTTAATTTAATAAACAAAATCCCATACATAACATCAATTGTGGTATAATGCTTTATCTTTTTTACTGCTGAAATGGTTTGACAAATTTGAGAGCTGAAATGCCAATATATAATAAACAGTATTGAATACTTTAAATTCTATGCAATTAATGATTAGTAAGTATTATACAATTAATTTAAATATTAATGCAGTTCATAATGACATCCAAAAAACTGAAACATCCAGTCCAGAAAGAATTACATACCAAAGGAGCAAAAGAAAAATTGATATGTCACTAACAAAGTGCAGTTTGTGAAGAATTTGTGGGAATAACTGCACAGGTCCACAACTTTACTAACCAGTGTTTACTGATGGATAACACAGTGATAACGGACAGACGCTGGAAAATCTGGATCTTTGCTGCACAGTGCAATAAATCTAACTAGCAGGGCACTTTCAGACGAGTAGTCCTCACTGAACTTGAGCCGACTTGGGATGTGATGAAGCCAAGTTGCCTTTTTTGCGCGGGCTGCATCTTGATGACAGTTGAGGCAGATTGACTTGTCTTTAACTAACGTGAACAAAAAAATCATCTTCCCATTCTGAATAAAAATAGTACATTTTTGATACTTTTCAGCGCTTCTCCTCCATCTTGACTCTTAACTAAACTAACCTGTTCTTCTTAAGGTTAAATTCAGCAATTTGTTGCTGTCTAGCACCAAACAAATGATTGGCACGCAATTGAACCAATCAGCAAAACTCAAAATTGGTCATGCGGAAAACTTATTTTCAAACAGCTGCTCCCATTGCTGAAACCTTGTAAATAAATTTGAATCCTTAAAGATCTGCTTTGAGCTGTGTAAAGATCAACCTGCTGATCGCGACTGACGGTTTGGCGACCTTGGCTCTAAACTGTACATCTGACAGGGATGAAGAAGTCCTTCTACGCTCCACTAAATGCTCCTCGTTTGTCTATCTTCACTTACTGTTCTTGACTGAGTGATTGCCTGTCTCTCCTGGGAACAATCGAACATTTGGACTGTGTCCAAAGTGCACTGTTTCATTGATACTTAGGGGGACATTATTTAATATTCCATATTAAAGTAGATGGATGCACAGAAGAGCAGGAAATAAACTGCTTTGAAATGTAATAATAAACAAAATTGAACTCTGCCTCTCCCGGCCAACTGCCTCCCCTGACAACTTCCGATATTGCCTATGGCTGCTGTACAATGATTGGGTCTACAGTGTAGTAATGGCTTTTACTTAACTTATTTTTCTGCTGGCTGTATTTGCCACAATCTCTTTAAGTCATCAGGGGACTGATTACAGTTCCAGTACATGCTCCTTATTCAGAGTTCTCTGGCATACATGTCATCAGAAGAACCCTGACTTCCCACAGGGGTACATTAAAATTAGAAAACAGACAGGAAGATGGACTAGCCGGGCCCAGAAATAACCTCCTACGACATGGATTCACATCTGGTTTAGAGCAAGCCGACCACATTTCCTCTGGAGGGGGGAAAAAAAGAGAGCGGATTAGAGTTTGAGTGATGTTGGAGCTGCGAGATAAATCAAATCTGACCGGGGGAGTCACTTGAATAAGGTGACAAATGACCCTCCGTGACAGACAGGGTAGTATTTTAATCTCCTTTTGTTAATTTATCCAGGACCTGAACCACAACCCTTTAGAAATCTGTCATTGTTGTGGGCGCACCGGACTTGCCTGGCGACAAAAAGGATTTAAAAGAGTGAAAAGCCTGGAGAAAGCATTTATAAACCGGGGAAATAATGAACAGATGTAATAATGTAATTGTGCACTGGGGTCCCTAAGACAAAAGTTGTCTCAGGTCATTTAATAGACGGGCGCTGGCCAGCGTAAGCCTCGCCTGTGTCCATGTGAGCAGACGCCAGTGGCTCTGTATGTCCTGACATGATTAAAGAAAAAGACCTCACAGAGAAACATCTGTTTGGCCGGGAGACATGTTGTCACCCAGATGAGGTCGAAGGAAGGATTCTCACAAGATTAGCATCTGGGTTTTTGATTTAGAGAATCTCCTCCTCCTCTCTCCGTCTCAACTCATTTTACATCTGCTTCCTCTCTGTCTATTTTTAATACTTGTCTTTCATGAAGTCATTCTGTGTCTTTTGTTATAGCTGCACTTATTACAGGGTGTTTAACCAATTTTGAGTGCTGCTGTTTATAATAAAAAAAGCATAAATGATGACAACAACTCACAGTGGAGATAATCACCATGTTTGCAATACCATTAAAGGTTTATTTAGAGAGCAGAGACAGGCAAAAATGTAATCTGTGTTTTACTCAAAGGGGAAAAGCATAATGAGAAAATGGGGTTATTGCAGAGGGGGGATGAGATATAATTACATTAAAATAGATAACAACTCTTTATGCATCAAGCTCCCTACTCCACCACAACATAATAGTAATACTCCTTGGAGATTAATGCCAGGGAAGATTTGAAGTGGCGCATGATTGATGGGATCATTAGCTCGGCTTTCACATGGGAGCACCAATGTAGATCGTCAGATTTTAGCATAGCAAAGATGAAATATGGCGTTCGTTGTGTGCCAAAAAAATAGAGCAGAAAGGAGTCCTGAAACGGGTCAAAACACATTAAGAAGGTAGAGTATCCTCTTCGTAGCACTTATTAGTGGGAGAAAACCCAATCTTCAAGTGCTTTAGATGTGAATAAACAGCTGTATAAAGCTTTTACGGGGAGACAGCTGGCTGTGATTCAAATGAAATTAAACGCTGACAAAGTCTAAATGCATCCAGCTTTGCTTCACTAAAAGCTTTCAAACAGTTTACACCAGAAAGGTCACTATTTATGTGTCTCTATTGCCATGATACCACCTGTGTTTGACATTCATTTATACAATGGTAGTCACATGACACGGTGGCGACGCCCCCCACCCCCACTCCCCCGCCCGTCATCGTACTACCAGCAGCGTTCAGCTGTCAGATTCCATAATTGCAAAGTGATAACTTGACAGACGGTGTAATTACTTGTTAACATGGGTGGACGAAGGAACTACGACTATCTGGCAAACACACTTGTCCTTATCGTGCGAGGTGAGGGACATGAGATGACCTCTGTTAAACAGCGGTTGTGGGAATGCAAGTAATCTGCATAATTTCCCTTCTTTTCTATCCCCATTTTTTTTTTTTATTGCTGGGAAGTTTCTGCCCCTGGCGATCAATAATCAGTGCAGTGGCATGTTTTTCTTGGCTTTTTCGATTGATTTAGTCTGTTTCTTCTGTAGGTGTCACTCAGTTTTAATTGTCTTACTCATTATTGCTCATGCTAAACCACAGGAGAACTGAACAGGGTAGTGGAATAGTTTTTTTTTTTGTTTTTTTTACATAGTCCTGAATAATAGTGGCAGGAGCATTAGCTCCGGTGGTGTACAGTGTACAGTGGTGTACAGAGTTAACACTAAGCCATCTATGCAAGTGCAGTTCGATTGCAGTGTGTGTTTGATTGTAGATTGTTTTTTAACTGTATTCCTATTCTATTTTGTATGCATCTATATTTTATTGTATTTTTTTATTGTAAGGCCATTTGTCCTGCATTTAATCCATAAAAGGTGCTATACAAATAAAGTTATTTATTAAAGTTGCAACAGCACACTTCTTGTATAGTCGTTAGTATAGAAAAATCATTCAAGAAATCTCTGTATTTAAGGGTTTGGACAAGACTACAAAATACAAAACTTAGGAGATTTGGATGCCTGGAGTTCTTCCACATGGTACACGAATAGGCCCAGTTATAACTTTGACTATTTAATATGTTTTCAGCTGTGATTATGACTAAGGAAATTTGACCTCATTGCTAAGTGTTGTTCTGTCTTCTCCAAGCCAGTAAATAACTGATATAACATCCATATTGCTATGTTATAGCTTTAATTCTGGCTGCTGGGGATCTGTCACTCTCTGCTGTCATTTTGGCTCCACCCACACAACACATCATTGCTGTGCTTTAACACATAAAGACAAAAATATGAGGTGACTACCATCCATCATCCTGATTTCTTAAATCTGCTTGTGTAAATGGATTTCATGAAGACTAACAAGAAATGACTCATTTAAATCAGAATGTAAACTCTGCCTTCATGTAGCTGGCTGGAGTATGTTTTTAGGTGCAGGTTGTTCTTCAGTCTGTGTATCAATCAAGTCCTTCTGTGACGCAGGTGGGAGACGTCCCCAGGCTGTCTCTAAGCATTTTGTCTTTTTAAGTTCCCGTCATGACATTTTGTGACAAAATAATTTTACTTTCAAGATTCTTTGACCCCGCTCTGTCTGCGTTATGCAGGTTGATTGTAATTTTTCACTTTCAGTTTCCTTTCAGCAGTGAAACACATTACCTGAGCCGTCAGAAACCCAAGTAGGATGGACTGGGCTAATTAAACACTTCCTCACTCACTAGAAAGAAACATACTCACCGAGTCCACAAACACTGAATAATGCAGCACTCTCTGTAGGAGCCATTATCCATATCCAGTACACTCACCATCTAGAATAAATATCTCATGAAGTTGTCCTTGCATATCATATGAAATCAAACTAATCGAGCAAAATCTAAAAAGTATTTCCAGGCTGAAATTCAACCCTGCAGCAATTGATTTTTTGTTTTGTTTGTTCTTGTTGCAATAATAATGAGCATGGTGTTTTTTTTTTAACTGCAGAAGGTAACAGGCCAGCTCGTATTTTATATCAAATTTCATAATTCAAACAAATTATTCATATTTTACTGCTAAACCTTGTTTTGAGCCTTCAAACAGGATTGGGAGCAAACCTCACACAGCCTCTCATCATCTTAGAGGAAAAACCCTTCAACAGTCCAGTGGACCGAAACTCTTCATTGTCTGCTAGAGCTTTTATTGTGAAGTTCTTGCATGTACATCATAGATGTATGATGTGTATGAGAGTCAGTGCCAGTATCAAATGGACCACCAGATCACTGATAGGAAGAATTAACTTCAGTCACTGCACTCTGAATGACTTGTGGGAAAAAAAAAATTGCCATTGGGAGTATTGCACTTTTTACACTTATGTATTGGCCACATTTTTGAGCCTCATTCATTTCTACCAGGAACGTGCAGTCAGGGGAGGAAAGTAACAGCAACAACAACAACATTATTTCTGTATGGTTACAATATTTTTTATTGTCACAAATTGCCAATTTTGTGAGCTCTCTGTTTAAATACAGGGGAGGTCCACGAGGTGAGGCAGCGACAAGCTGAGCCTCCCCTTGAATTGCACAATCCTGCACAAACTGGGGTGAAAATTGTTATTAATTGCTCTTTTTTAAATCATTGAGCTACTTTTTTTTCATATGTGTGCATAATGCTGCGATGATGACGATCATCGATATAAAACATAACCAGTAGACAGTGTGCTAGCTGTCGATTGAATGGTGAATATAAATGATTCTATTGGAGACATTTATTTGTAATTCTGACTCTGAAAGACTCACTAGTCACAAACGTCACTGATCTCTATAGACGGTCTGTGGGTGCTAACATTTATTTGTTCATGTTGACCACTTAAATAAATAAGTACTGGTTTTGATTAAGGAAATAAACACTTTATTGCTTCACAAATGTTTTTGCAAACAGTTGCACTTTTACACACCCAGCAGTCACAGAGGAACATAGAGTACAATTTGAGGTATATCATTTGTTATGTAGCTACATGGATCTTTTATCTTCTTGTTGCAAACTGCGTGCAGTGTGGTGCTGGATGGAAAGTGTCCAATGGACCTGTTGCATTTTACCAAAACAGTTAAGATGAAGCTTTAAAAGCAAAACAGAAGCAAAAACGAGCTTGTTAGAGCTGCATGGAGCAGGCAATAATCTCTGAGTCCATCTGTACAAGCAACATCTTTACATTACACATTGACTTTTCTCCAATTGTTTATGTGAGAATATTGATTAGTGCTGCTTTAATGTCCAATTCAATATATTTCATGAACAGTGAGACGGATGACGTTTATTATATAAAATGCCACAGATTATTTCCTTTAAAGTCAAACCACCACCACCCTCATTTTTTAGAGCAGATTGGGAGTTGCTGTGCCAGGTTGAGTTTCTAGCTCTAGGCACGGCAAATATTCAGGATTAGGATCAGCACTCGTGTGCCCGTTAAGAGTGATTGCGTTCAGGAAAGGCGCTTTGGTTTATTGAACACAGGGATTTATCTGATCCTCTCAGGCAGCTCAGATCGTTTAATGCTGCCTGGCTTTCCCCCAAATGAATTCCTGTGATTAGACATGGCACAGCCCAGCCTATCAGCTCCAATAAAAAGGCAAAGGCAAAGAGTGCGGTTTACATAAGTCCAAATTGTTATTGTGTCATATTTCATTATTGAGCGTGAAAAGGCGGTGAGCAGTGTGACCTTGTGGTGGGTGAATTTTCTGGTAATCTCAGGTGATATTTACCGGACCACGAGGTGAAGAGACCTTCTTTAACATGGTCGTTTTTTTTCCTGTTTTTATAAAGCCAAGGGTTATCACAAATGCTTTACGCAGGATTATCATATTATATACGCTCGTGATCTAAATCATCTCCATCTCATACGGCACAGGAAGACAACATGCTGAGAGCCAATGGAAGATATTATATTAAGATACAGATCTTTTATTTATGCATTCTTTTTGTGGGTTCTCCACTGAGCATGATCAAAACATCTCTCTCCAAACATGTGTAGATGAATCACGCTCCGCTCCCAAAGCATCCCACGGAGTGTGAAACGTTTCCCTATGACAGCTAGTGTGTACTGATCTTGATACCATCTGCCTCCTTTAACCCAGAGCTCTGCATTGTTAGTGGACAGTAGAGCCTTTTAATAAAATCTTCTTCTAATAAGGACTCATGCAGCTCGTTCCCCCTTTAATCTGGTTTTCAAGGCCTCCATTAGTTTCATCTCTGATCTTCTCCACTAGCTTTCTACAGTACATGAGCTCTTTGCTTCATATGAACACACAGATGTACAAAGATTTCCTCTTTGAATGATTATTCATGTTGTAATGTTTGGATCATGCCTTGAGCCAAACTCGAAGTTCAAAGGCCCGAAAATGAAATCTTTTGGGGAATACAGTTTGCTTTGCTGTTTTCACTACTTATTGCTTGTGCGAAGTTAAGCTCAACTAATCAGTTGCTGACAGTTGGTTTATATTTTTAAAAAGACTGGAAACGGTATGAGGGAGATTTTAGACTTTCAAGGCCCTGAAAATGTAATATTTTTGAGAAATGCACTTGTGCTAAGTTGAGTTAAGTGCCAGCTGCAGGTTTGTACTGAGCAGAGACTGGAAACACCTGTCTGCTCAAAATAAAATCTTGTGGTTTGATACATGTTTTCATGAGGGGAAAAAAAATGGTTGATGATTTCAGGTCATGAGATGATATTTAGTGAGGTTTTGTTTGTCAGATTTTGCTACCGATGGATAGAGAGTGAGGTTTCATGCCTTCCCTCCTGTTTTGGACACTTTACCTCTGTCCCCTGTGTGTTTCTAGCCTGTTTGATTGTATGCCCACCTTAATTATTGTCACCTGTGTTTTATTGTTCACTCCATCTGTCTATACAGTCTGTGTGTTTCTTTGTGCCAGAGCTTGCTTGCTTCCAGCATTTCCGACTGTATGTCTTCTTGGTTTTTACCTCTTCCTTTTTGGATTTTCACTTTTTGTATCTGGCAGACTTTGAACTCACCTTACTGACTCTAATCATGTTTTTGAGTCCTGTGTTGCACTCTGATTGTCACATAAAGCTAAGCTACCTGTTCCCTACACCCATGTTTTTGAAAACACATAAATGACACTTGTTCAATTCTTGTTATCTAACTCTTGACCAGAAAGCAAATTAATTTTTCTCAAAATGTTGAACTATACTTTGAAAAAAATGTTACTTATTTGAATGCTGATTTTTGTGTAGTCATTATTATTTATTATGTACGGAGCCCCGAAAGTCCCAAAAGTGTAATATTTTTATCTTGTGCGGACAAGATATTTATATTGTGGGAACAAGTTATTTTCTTGTGCATACCAAGGTTATAATCGTTACAACGAAACAACGAAAACTAGAAATGAAAAAACATTCTCGTTAACTGAAATAAAATAAAAACGATGCTTTTTATTAAAGGAATATCTTATCTTATTTTATCTTTTAAAACAGCGATAACTAACTGAAACTGTAATAGTGTCCTTACAAAACTAACTAAAAGTATAGAGTAAAAGTCCTTAGTTTTCGTCTTTGTGAAGTGACAGCAGGAGACAATAGCATGTTGTAACGTGTCTGTGTCGCAATTCGTCCACCCGGCCACAAACGGGCGGGTTTACACTCCCGCATCATCACCTGCAGCACGGCAGCGAGAGTTGAGAGAAAGCACCAGAGTCCCATTTGGGATTATTGTGAATGTGACTGTGTGTCAGACAGGAGCAAGTACCTTGTGGTGGAACGTGGGGAAATGTAAAAACCCCCGAATCTTAAAGTCCATTTAAAAAGTTTTCATTAGGAGGCTAACCTAGCTTACAGTGAAGCCGTGAGGGAGACACCCACTCCTTCTTGTAAGGAGGAGTCTAACTCTTGGCCAGGAAACGTCATGCAGCCCAAGACAACATTTCAAAAAACACTTGTCCAGTGCTTCCAGCACTGACCCGACAGCTGCTGGTCAGTAAATTCACAAGAACACCACAAGTGAGAGGAAGCAGTGACTAATCTGTTCATTGAGACAGGTATGTCTACGACTGTATGAGCAGCCTGTCTTTACAAAGTCTAGCAGCATGCTCAAACCAAAATGCTTAACCCTTTAATTCCAAGCATGTTGTCGGTGACAGGCCTGCACATGCATCTTTAGATTACCGTAATTATGTCATGGTTTGCACAATCAGAAAAATTCCAACATTCCCGAGAGCTGAGATGTTGCACTTTACAGCGAATATGGTGTCATTACGGTAATTTCACTAACGCCTCTCTCAGAAGCCAGAAAATTAGCTGATTTACTGTATACTGTGAGTTGTAAAGGTGTTATAACAGTGACAATGATGCAAGAATAGCAGAAAAACACAAAAACAAATTTTGATTTTAGAGTTTTAGTAAACAAAAACACTGCAATTGCACATGAATGTTAGATTTTGCATGTTAAATTTTAATTTGAAATTGAAATAAACATAAAAGGTCCAGGTGTAAATCTGGATGCTCAGGTGTTAAAGCGTTCATCAAAATGGTTATTTAAACATTTTCTATAATAGTGTGTTGTTCTGAGTTTTCATTACACAGTATTTTTTCCTATCTTTTTTAATTTCATCCCTGTAAAATAGACCATATTACAAAAAACTAAAACTAACACTAAAAATAATTAAAAAATACTGAACTAAAACTAAGCAATATGTAAAAAAATTAAAACTAAACAAAACTAGCAAACATGGATAAAAAACTAATTAAAACTGAAGTGAAATTGGAGATGTGAAGTCAAAACAAAATAAAAACTAATGAAAAATTCAAAACATTTATAACCTTGGTGCATACAAGATAATTTGCTACAAACTCCTAAGCATCTTTAATGATTTCGGATGCACACAGCCAGGACATAATGGAGAGGACTGATCTAATCAAGTTATATTTTCATCTTGGAACATCAGGCAGTGAAATTCTTGCTGCTCTTGCATGTAAACCTGAGATTATTATCTTGTGCGCATAAGATAAGAACTTGTTCCCACAAGATAATTATCTGGTGCGCACAAGATTAAAAAAATATCACCTTTTGGGACTTTAGGGGCTCTGTAATTATGGAAACATGTATTCATTGGAATTTATGTAAAAAAAAAAAAAGAAACGTACTATCATGTTACTGCAGTTGTGGGCAGATGGTCATCCAGTTGTAAGATTATACTCAGTCAGGTTTTCAGGAAGACTTAAGATTCTTGGTTCAATATCAATCTTTATGAAATCTGAGCTTGAACTTGTCCAAAGTCAGAATACATGAAAGATCAATTACAACATGCTCATTATACTATGTTTACTCTCAACACTCCCACTGTGCCATTCATTCATAGCTTAGCAATGGCAGCACAGGGGATAATGTTTGGATTAGTGTGAGATTCACAGCTGCGGCTGTAGATCAATGTGCCAATGTCAACCCATGAAAAAAACCTTTCCATTAATTAGCATCATGTAGTCATAGGCAGTGCAGCAGAAAATAATCTGAAGGCTGAATCAAGTCAGATTTTCTAAGGTGATCAAGTTGTTAATGATTGAAAGCCAGTTGTGGTTTCTCAAGCAGAACAAGATTATTATCCTTTTCAAATTTATAGTTGCAGCGTAAGACGTCAAGCTGAGCTCAGCAGAATCCAACCATTAAAGGTTTTTATTGGACAACTGGCGTGGAGATTCACAAACTGCCTTCCACGCCACACTGACTTTCACCAAATGTTCCTGTTCAAACACAAGGTCAATATTGTCTCGTAATGTCCGCCACTGAGATGACCCTGAGAACATCATTTTAATCATAATGTGTTCCAAAGATTTCCTCTCACAGATTATAAAAAAAAAAAAAAATGAGCCATGACCTCGGAGCCAAATATCAGCGCTGGGATGAGGATGGAAATGTGAGGAAAGTGGACCAGAATGAATTCCAAAGTAATATCTGGTGTTTCTATCTCCCCTAATAGGACAATCTATGTCTCTATGGTTATTATGAGACAGATTTAAAAGGTGAATGTTTTGTGTGCGAGGGGTCCATGATACGCCTGAGAGCAATCTCATTGTCTTGCTTGGCTAGCGTGAATGCTGAGCTAACACCGGGGCTGTAATCTATCACCACAGAGATTGCACTTGTTCCAGCATTGTTTTACAAGCTGCTGAGGACTCGGGTAGATAAGCTTTATCCTGCCCTCACTTTCTCTGTGAGCCTTTGAAATCCGTCTGTCAATAAGATAGGAACAGTGTGGAATGGAATCGCATGTCTTGGTGCAATGACCAGTGTTGCTTATGGGTTTGGTGGAAAACCCATGAAAGTGAGGAGTTGTTGTTTTTTTAATTGTAGCTCTGGAGATGTTTTTGTACTTTGAAGATGAACTCAACAGTGGGAGGCATTGCAATAACTGTTAAGGATGCCAAAGATTCTGCATAATGTTGCATGTGCTGTACATTTGATCACTGGTAGCTCCAAGAGGAGAAAACTATTTTTGAATTTTGACAGCCTGAAGTACAAAAAGGTTTTGTTTATTTTGACCCATTCTCAAAAAATATACCATGCAATGCTCGATTTAAGTGTTTTACCAGTTGTTTCATAAAATTAGGATCCATTTCTGCCAAAGTGTTCATGATATCAATTTTCTTTTCTTAAATGCTACAATTTTACTCTGAAAATCAGAAACATTAGCATAATGCTGCTTTCTGAATTTGACTCTCAAGCATCAATTTAATTCTCATCAGTCTGTTTTCACCAAGATATTACATTTGTAATATCTGTAAAAGATTTGCCACCACTTCACCAGGGGAGGAGACCCAGAGTGGTGTCGTGTAGTTAGAGAAATGATTGCTTTTCTTTACACCCGCACCAGCATCAGCTTAAACTGATAAAATGTCTGGAAATATTAAAAACACCATGGTCTAGTGGAGGTTAAAATGTGATTCAATCGTTAAAAAGTGATGGAAAAACAAAGTGCAATTTGACAATTATGCCTGCAACATAATGGTTTATTTGAGTGCTTTTTGAGTTTCTGAGTTTTTTCTCAGACCCCAGTCCTGGACCCAGTCATTTAACCTGGTGCACAGTGTACGTTTGTTGAAGCCAATAACATAATAACAGCCGAAAACGTAATAAATTTGCCCTTTTTGAAATGTAATAGGCCAATAACGCAATAACTGGCCAATAACGTAATAAAAGTCCTGAACCAATAACGTAATAACTGTTGACTGATAACGTAATGAGTTGGCTCAGTTATTACATTTGCAAAGTTTTTTTTCTTTCTCCAGGCCAATAACGTAATAAATTATTATGTTTTTGGCCAAAAATTATTACGTCATCGGTTCAGGACTTTTATTATGTTATTGGGCAGCTATTACGTTATTGGCCTATTACATTTCAAAAAGGGCAAATTTATTACATTATCGGCTGTTATTACATTATTGGCTTCAACATAAATTTGTGAGTGAGTGTGAGAAAGAGAGAGTGTATGAGAGGTGAAGAAAGTGCAATACCACCAATGACGACTGACGATTTTTTAATTGAAGTCAATCAGAGCCAATCGTGATATACAGTCAATAAATAAATAATTATTGTTCATTTATATCAGGCGATTTATTGGTGGTTAAAGGTTTAGTATAATTCAAGGTGAAATGAATTTGTTTACACAGTTAATAAATGTTTTCCACAAGTCATTCTGCAGCCATTTTTCTTCTCAGTGATGTGATCTGCTGGTTCATTTGAAAATCATTTCATCAATAAGTAGATACTGGTCTTTAAAAAGAGGAAGATTTAGGGGTGGGGTTAGTCTGATTGACAGGTCTGGTCTCCAATCATTTACAGATTATTCACCAGTGAACTCAAGTCTATTTCAAGGGTCAGACCCTCCTCCTCACTTCTCCCTTCGTATCCAAATATGGTCATTTCTGGCTCTAAAAAAACAACATGGCCATGGTCAAAACTCCTGTCTACAAAATCCAAGTCCCCAAACCAGCAGGTGATGTCACGGTGACTACATCAATCTCTTACATACAGTCTATCAAGTCTGTCTTACTTACTCTTCAGTTTAGTTTTGATGAGTCAGGGGAAAAGATTTTTTTAACTCGTCTGGCCTGCTGATGGAAGTATTTTAAAGTAGAGTGACTCTCTTCATCCCCATGTGTCTCTTATCCATCAAACCCAAGGTTGTTCGCTTTGTCATTACGGGTTTGGAGCTGTTACTGACAGAATTTTTGAATGTTTTTCAGGCGAAATTTTAAAAAATAGCCTTGGGCTTTAAGGGCCCACATCAGGTCACAGGTGGATTTCTAGTCAGGAAAGCTGATTCAACACTGGAGTGTTTTTGTGGTCTTTGGCTGTTGGAGCTGTTAAATGTCGGCAGCTAACTAGCAGCCCACTCTGTGACCTTCTGTGAGTTTTTCTGTGTGGCCGTTCAGACACTGACTGATCTAAAACACTTTTCAAAAGACACTTCTTTCTGGTGTTTTACCACAGACCTCTCCTCGTCTTTTTGTATCAAACATTCATAAAATAGTCGAGGATGATTTTTAGCACTTTATCCTGCTTGACTGTATGTTCCAGCAGTGCAAATTAAGACAATATTAATTTGCATCCACCCCTGCATTGACAAATGCCACCTCTAAAATCCCTTCACCACCAGCCTTTTGTGTTTCTTCTTTTGCCAAAATTGCCTTAATTGACAACATTTCCGCATTACACTGATAGAAAACAGAAGCTGATTGCAATCATATTTCCTTCTAAATGTATTTAGTGTTGTGATTTAGCTGAATATAAAACATAATCTCCAAGAAACAGGGTGAGTCCTCAAGCAGTACTGACTCTCAGGCAATTTCAGCATAACTTCAGCATTACGTTATCATACCGTGTGATGTTTATGAACAGATATAGAAGGAATAATTCATTTTTACATTGCCACTGAACAAAATGTTATCACTGAATGCACCCCCCCCCCAAACTAGTGCAGATATGTTTACTATCAATATTTTATTTGGCAATATGTAGGTGACAAGTGGCCTTCATACTTACGTAAACACAAATTCTAAACACATTATTTCCACCTCTAGTTTCTCTCACATTTATTCAATATTTTTTGAAAGACCGCATTCTGCTCAGTATCACAAAAGGGCTTGTTGACTCGGAGTGTACGACAGACACTGCCACCAGAATGTGAATACAGATGGGTGAGCAGTAGATCAGAAACACACACTTTCTACGAGAGGAAATCAAAAGCGTTTGGTTCACATAATTTCTACTCTCTATTTCCTATTTCATCTGCTGATATATTTTCTTGTGCTTTTTATTTTCTTCTGCTCTCAACATAAAATCCAGCCAGGGGGGTTGATTGCTTACTTGTCAGCAAAGACGTTACCTTTGACCTTTTCATTCTGCCGCCTCAGAGTGAAGGCGAGTTATTGATGCGCCCATCAGCTTGATGCTGTCAAAAGGCGATCTATCCTCCCTCCCAGCTCACTCTCATCTCAGCCCTCCCTCGCTCCACTCCACCTTCATAATCCTGGATTTTAATTTAGGGGCAGGAAGCAACGAGATGACCGGATGAGAGGCATCAACTGAAAAAGGGGGGAAGCTGGTCGGGGTGAGACTTTATTGGCAGCTCTCTCGTCCGCCATTTCAGACTCCGAGGTGTGGACGAGAGGTTGATGGGAGTAGAGGCTGACTGGAGAGCCTGGAGCTGCAGGACTGAGGGTCAGACGACACAGTGGGAATAACAACGGGTGAATAAAGAGAGAGGGGTAAAAAAAAATAGCTGCAGTGTTGTGTGCGCGGCTGTGGTTAAGCCTGAGAGAGAGAGGAAAGGAAAAGAAGTAGATGCCCTCAGAAGTGAAGGCGTCTTTTTCTGAAGAAGGAGTCACATTGGGATCCAGAGACCAGTGTGCCATTTCTTAAAGAGAGCAGTTAGAAGTTGTCAACATTTCTCCTTTTAACTCCTGTGCTCTCAGGCAGGCAGAAGACTCCTTTTTACTTTACTTTTCACTCTGAAAAAAACGGCTTGTCTAGTCCACTGGAGGGTGTTACTGCTGTATTATAAATGTTTCTCAGAGCAGATACATGAGCTTTCCATATTGCAGGACCCAGTGCCATTTGCAGAATGTGTTCCCGTGTGCATGCACAGTGTACATGCACTAATGGGTTTTAGTGGCTGTGTGAATGAGAAATGACTGCTTGCTTACTGTGAGGAATTTGATTTCAAAGAAATATTAGGTCATAAATTTTAATTAATGCCCCCAATCTGTAATTCCTGATCAAAAGTTTTAATTATGCATGGACTACTGCCCTTTTGGGTGTTTCACAGTTCTCAAATCTTCTGTGTTGTGAAAGTCTTACAGATGAAACCAAACAGCCTAAAATGACATCAGGAAATGTTGAAAATACTGGGAGTTCATTAGCATGTTGCTAATCATGTGTATTAAACATTAGTGGATGTGAGGGTCGCCTTTTGTTTGTGTTAGTTTGGACATCACTGCTCAGCCCTCTGATGATCTGTCTCTCTCCCTCCCTCCTGAGACAGCTCTGTGCTTTGGTTTGTTGCTTTGTGTGTTGCAGCCTTCAACACTGCATCACTACACTCTCATCCACACACCTTCACTATTGATCCCATTACACAAGCCATGTTTACTTTAAGTTATTGTTACCGTTATTAACTTACTTCAATAAAAATCCTTTGGTATTCTTTGTGTGCGTCTCTTTCTTTCATCATGGCCGCACGACCCAGTGACACCATCAGCTCGAACTGGTTCTAGTCTTTGAGGAGCACACACCTAAGGACTGAGTGTGGAAGACTCAACAAATCTTATACTTTCATCCTATAGATTTTCTTGTTTACAGTTGACTCCTTCCTGATGCAACACACACTGTAGACCTCAGTGTTTCTCAACAGCTATTCACCAGGCCACGTATTCGTCTCTGATCTGTCCACATGGTTTTCTTACACTCTGTATATTCCAGTTATAATCAAAATACACAGATTTCTCATTGACACCCACTGAGTGTGCAAAGGATTTTTATTCTTTTATCTTTTAAATGCAGTTGCTATTGTGTAGTGTATATGTCTGTATAAAACATTATCCAAATGTTTTAGTAGATGATCACAGTGATTGCAGAGCAGCTCCTTTCTCTATCTATCTATAACAGCCACCTGTTTACTGTTGCCTTACAGTCTTAAATTATTTGTTTTACTTTCTTTTTTACTGTTCAGTATGTTTGTGTATGCTTGTGTATTTCTGATGTTTTTATTGTCAAATTGTTTTTATCTCTATGTACAACACTATGACTGAAAGTGCTTTATAAATAAAATTATTATTATATGTTTTTGACATCATATTACACAAACATTTGTTTTTTGCCACAGTTCAACAATTTTTACTCAGTATTTACTTTTTCTGTTGTACTGGGTACTTTTGCACAACATACTTTTTTCTTACCATTTCTCTTCTTGTGTCTGTTTATTGTTTCCATGGCAACATGACATGATTGGTCACCAGCTGCATTCACAAATATGAATCATGTTTAAAATAATCTGTGTTGAGACGACTGGAGGAGACTGGTTCTAAAGAAGAAACATTCAAACCGTAACACAGCACAGACTTATCGTTTCACCACTCCACACAATACAGACATGTCACCACCTTTTGAGTTGAAACAGTAAACTTGCTAGCTGACTGTTTATATTTAGTCAAAGTGGGGTTTCTAACTACCGTATTTTCCAGACTATAAGCCGCTACTTTTTTCCGACCCTTTGAACCCTGCGGCTTAAACACCGGTGTGGCTCATGTATCGGCGGCACAAAGCTTCTTGGCTTTTTACAAGCTAGCAAGCTCCGTGCTGCCGATACATTTAGCCTCGTCACATCAGACCCGGTCAGAGTGGACCACATGAAACTGTTCAAATAAATTCAATAGCAGCTTATAGACAGGTGCGCTCAATAGTCACGAAAATACGGTACTTAAAGGATTTAATATTCACTATCTTTTAGTTCTGTTTTTGGTTTTCACCTTGTTCTCCTCTTAGCTACTAAATACTCTGCCACCTTCACCACATAGTCGCTACTGTGATCTGCCATTGGATACTGAACATACAGTTGAGTTCAAAGGGTTATTTCACTACTTGCGCTTTGTCAAAAACAGCAATATCAGAAGACTGAGACTGAGAAAAACAGTAAAGCTGTAAACCAGAAAGCACAGCGACACTCCTGAAAGATATTACAAAGAGTCTGTGGATGATCCTCAGTTCAGTTTGAGTGGTTTTTTT
The DNA here is from genome assembly GCA_900323345.1 of Pseudochromis fuscus. Classification (NCBI taxonomy): domain Eukaryota; kingdom Metazoa; phylum Chordata; class Actinopteri; family Pseudochromidae; genus Pseudochromis; species Pseudochromis fuscus. Next base: position 41,943 of record OOFC01048616.1, read on the forward strand.
TATATATAAACAGTTACGTAATCAGCTCCAGGTCAGTATTAAAATGCTGAGCTGATTCAAGCCTGACTCAAGTCTATGTATCTGATCCAGAACAGGATCCATATTAACTGCTGTTGCAACATTGATGCTTTGTTGTCATATCTAATACTACTGCTGACTGGTATTCAGAACAGAACACAGTTATGATATGAATCTCAAATGCTTTAATAAAAATATATTAGAATGACTATGATTGTATCTACATCTTGTTGCAGCCTTTTGAATTCAGCAGGATGTTCACTGAACTCACCCACGGTGACTCGTCAGCCTCACAGTCTCCCCGCCTGAGTTTCTCTATAGCTTTGCAGGCTTTATTGAAGTCGTCCAGGTCCACACATTCGTCTCGCACTGCTTTGCTTGTCTGCAAAGATCTTCATAGCTGTGTCCCGCACAAGTGTCAAGGCGGCGTGATAAGCTCCCGTTGGCTGGCAATGTTGTTATTGCTTGCAGAGGCACAGCGATACGACGGAAATGTCAGCCCGGTGCTGGCCTTTTGCCTGCTGCAAAGGCCATATTTATGAGAGTATGTAAATCCAAGTGCATTGTTTTTGCTGCTTGTGAAATACAATGCAATATTGAAGAGTGATGGAAGAAGAATGAGAACTGACCTGCGGCGAGCCTGGTTGTTTGTGCTGGAATATTTGATGTCAGTTTGAGAAAAGAGCCCAACACCATCCTATGCAATACAGACACTGTGACACATCATCCACATAAAACCCTGTGTCTGTTTTTGTTTTTTAGGAATGATGCAACAAAATATTAATAGCTACTGTAATTCAAAATAGAGAAATATAGCGTAAAAATATGTCGCTGCAAATGAAAAGTAATTGAGAGATGTTCCTCAAAATCAAAATCAAAACCAGGAGTTAATTGAAAGGGATGTCTCTAATTTTGACAGTTTGACACAAATAACCTAGAGAGACATCAGAGAGCATACACCTCTGCCAAGGCATAATCCAGCTGAACATCGTTGCCCCTGTTGAGGTGCACCAGCTTGTTGAAACATTCACCCATTTGAACAGGTAATGATTTTCAGGACTTTAACCCTCTTATGACGGTCCTGTTGCCAGCGACAGGATTTGACATGCACATTGTCATAGCTATAACTTCTAGACCTTTTGAGATATCAAAAAATTCAACAACTGCCATAAAGCAGAGATATAGAGCTTTACGTGGATATAAGAGTTATTATGGTAGCCCTTAGAACTTCTGCAGTATGACCGTCCAATCTCAGACAAGGTCCTCCAGTGGATTGCGCATTTGCCACATGAGCCTCTCAGTACCATGATCCATTTTAACAGCATTAAGGTCTTCAGAGGGTTAATAATTTGTTCCTTAGTTAGTGCCTTACCACTCACTAACAATCACTGAGATCTGTTAAGTAGTTTTTCTTCAATGTTGCTAACAGACAAACAAATTAACATTGGATGCCATGGGCCACTTAAAAAAATGGGAGGGGATCATTTAAACCCAATGTGATTGGAAATATTTCACAATAAAAGCCTGGCCAAAAATAGGCTTTCTGTCCACTGAAATGTTAGTGGTGAGCTTTTATTTTGAAAAAAAGTTTTAAAAGTAAAAATTTCAGTTCGAAGCTTCGACTGCCAAAATAAACTTAAACAGAGGAGATTAGAAATAAATCCTGCCTCTAATACAAGCTGGCCTCAAATAGAGGATGTTATCTTCTGCTGTTGAGTTAAATGAAGGGCCTGGCCACTATTGAAGGACTTACAATACACTTAAATATATGTGCTGCAAGTGAAAAGTAACCGTCTCTTTGAAGGCTGTGGTTGTATTAGTGGCTGCAGATCATAAATACGACCTATCGGGAAATTGTCTCGTGTTTAATCTGCATGTTTGTGCCTCTGATCCTGAAGATCATCGATCCAGTGACCCCCACAGCTTCTCCCGGTGCTGATTCAGAAGTGACCGGACTGCCTGGTAAAATTTATGGAGATGTAGCCGAATGATCTACTCTCTGCTGTGCCCTTCCAGCACAAATCCAATCAGTGAACAATACAGCTGAACATAATACACGTTTGGAAGCAGGACTGCTCATGAGTTGTTCTACTTTAAATTACAGCAAGAGCCAAGGTGCCTACCATCCATCGGGGGAGCTCAATCACTGCACCGCTCCTGCCTCGCCAGGAGATTTAACTCACTCCCCGACTGCAAACGGATTTCATCTGAATCAATAACGCCGTAATTATGCCTTCCATAGATTCCTTGCACCTCGATTCATCAGTGGAATCTGACATGTGTTCCCCTAAACCTGTCAGGGATCTTGATTTGCAGCAAAACATCTGCTGGCAGAGGGAGGAACCTGGCTTCAGACTGTTTTGATGCTGGGTAAATCTGCGGGCCTTCGTTATGATGAGTCACTTAGCTGGGTTTGTTTAATCAAACCGGAAATTATGGTTTGGCTCGGCTCCAGGTGCAACCTTGTGTGCATATTTGTGGGGCTTTTTGTTTCCATAACGAGAAATTATTTCTTGAAACAGCAGCACTTCACAGAAGACCTTCTAATTGGTTTTTCCTTCTCGGGTTTGTTTATGTACTGTAGTAGCAGCCAAATCTTAAAATCCAGACACTTGTTGCCGCATTTTTGTTAAAGTAAACCTGGGATGTGTACCAGCAAACATCAGCTTTACAGCTTATTTTCTACCCTCAAATTTATCCTGTGACACCTTGCATGTCCTGACCCCCGCTGTTGTAGAGAAACATAGCGTCTCTTTCAGTAGCTATTATGCTAAATACCCTGTATCCTCTCCCTCTTCTGGTACTTCTGTCTCGCTGTGTCCTTCTCCTGTCTGTTTCCTCTTGTCTTTATGGTTACGGCTGTCTGATTTTTTTCTCCTTCCTGCTGTCTGTGTTTGAAGACTGTGTCCCCCCCACTGTCTGAACTGACACAGTAGCTGTCTCCGTCTGTGAGGTGTCTTATTGCAGTCTTTTTTTTCCCCTTTGATATTACTTGTGTTTAAAAAAAGAGCCATTTGATGCTCACACAAACTGCATCAGATGTTTGCCATTCAGTAATTTAATGTTGCATGTTTAGTATTATTATTATAGCACTCCAGTGATTGTTACAGACTAATTTAATAGCATCGAATTTCCCTCTGAAAATGAAATATGGCTAAAAGCTGATGTGTTTTTATTAGTGGCTGTGTGTCATTTCTCCTCTCCTCGGGGGAAGCGGCACAGATTGCCGAACATTAATTTCTTCTTTTTTTTTCCCTTTTCTGGCCGAAAAAGGGCCATCTCCCACATATGTCATGACTACAAAGGAGGAGACAGAATTTGTAAAATGATGGTTTTGAAGGAAATGACAGGCATTAAATTTGGCCTTGGGTTGCCGAATGAAAAAGAGCCAACGCACGTTTGTTGTTTCTGCTTGACTGGCTGCATTTGAATTTTTGTGCTTCTCATTCAAATGCTTGTTTGGCTTAAATTAAAGTGGAAAAAAAAGTGTTTTCTCACACAAAGCTAATTACGTTTGCTCTTTTTGATGTGTGATGACTCCAGATTTGTAAAGCCTGCGTGGAGCACAACAGAGGTAGTAATTAAGTCCCCATCTTACACCTTTGCCTTCTCTTATTTCCCATTATCTTCCTTCTTCTCTTTCTTTTCTTTTCGTTGCCACAGTGAATTTGATCCGGACATCTCGCTCCAGACGTTTAAAAGTAACATCTATTGGAGAAGGGAAACAGCCGTTGCTGGTGGGTAGGGAGTGCTCCTGCTCCCTGGTAATAGCTTTGGACACAGTTGTGTGCATGGCTGACTCCTCAGCACTGCCGGGCCTTATCTCCAGAAAGGAGATTAGGTTTCTGGGGGTTCCCGCCGTACGTCTATAGTTGAGGAGAGGCTTGTGAGCTGGTCCACCGCGCAGTAGCCACAGATAAAATGTTTGAGGCATTATTCCAATTCCCTGCGCGTTGCTTTTTTTTGTTTGTTTGTTTGTTTGTTTACTTTGGCTATGTCGATTCTGAATAATAGTCTGCTACCCCAACCCGGAGTGTGTGGTAGTTAGAGTTGATAAAGCAACACAGTTTTCAGGCATTCATTTTCATTCTGTTCCACTCTTCTTATTAGCTTCATTCTTTTCCACCCCCCCACCTCCTCCACACACACACACACACTCACACACATTGCTACTTGTTCGATTGTTGGCAAGACAAAACATCTGAAGCAATGAAACATCCGAAACAAACCCCAAACTGTGGCTTGTTTACGCAGCTCATGTGCAAAAACTGATGTAAATATAGAAACAAATGGATTTTTTTCCCCCCCTCCACGTTTAACTCCAAACCCAACACTGTGTCTGCCACTCCAAGCGTTTCCTTCCTCAGCAGCACGAGGGTCTCCATGCTTTTTGAATCCGCAAGAACAGAAGCAGCACAAGACGGCTCTTGACAGCCCCCGACGGAAATGATGGAATAAATGGCTGCAACGATACTTGGAACTTAAAAAGCTGAAGCTCTCCTGCTTTTTTCCCCCCATCTCCGTCTCGCTGTGTATTTTTGAGGTTTTCAGTTTCTGGATCAAGAGGAATATTTCAGCTCCTCAAGAATTATAAATTGAGCTTGGTCTCTTAAGAGGAGGGTGGATTTCTTTTCTTTCCGACCCATTTCCAATCTCCCATCATCTCTTTAGGACTGGCAGCCTCTGGATCCAGAGGACGCTGCCAGTTGTCTGTTACCTCCCTCAGTCAGACATGAGCCAATTCTTTTACTCTTTTCCGCCACAAATTCCACTTGTTTTCCAAATGCAACTCAAAATAAATAGCAAACCCAGGGCTGCAAGTGCGCGTCGGGGGCTCTTCTTTCTTGGCAGCGTGTGATTGCTTTCATGACGGTTCCATGCTGTGTCTTCATAACATTCATTCAAATCCCTCGATGAATTGGATAAACAAGCAATTTAGTTACCGGTGGAGTTTTAGGGTTGTTTTCTGAAGACAGATGCTTGAGGGAAAAGTTTTTCTAACCACGGTGACAAAGTGGAAGGTGACTACGTTCTGTTTACAGCCTTGATGAAACTGAGTCGACCCTAATTCGGCAGCAGTTTGTTGTAACAGTGTGACAGTGATGCCTTAGACTCGCCGCGGAGGGAATATTGATTGTGTAGAGAAAAAAAAAAACAAAAGCAAAATGAGAGTGTTGCTTAAAATCCATTTTACTTAGACAAAAACATTTGTTTTTCACTGCAATGTGTGAGTAATTTAAGATAACTTTTTCACAGAGGTAAGAACAAATTTCACATCTTGTGCTACGAGTTCAGAGAGTCGTCCTGAAAGTAACTTTACACATCAACTTTTTTGCTAGAGTGAATATAATGGAGTACAGTTTCTGCTGCTGGAACAAAAAATCATCATGTATAATATACCTTGTTGAAGCCAATAATGTAATAACGGCCGACAGCGTAATAAATTTGCCCTTTTTTAAATCTAATAGGCCAATATTGTAATAAAAGTCCTGAACCAATAATGTTATAAGTTTTGGCTGGTAATGTAATAATTTATTACATTATTGGCTGCTTATTATGTTATTCAGTAAAAAACAAACTTTGCAAATGTAATAACTGAGCCAATAATGTAATAAATTATTCCGTTATCATCCAAAAGTTATTACATTATTGGTTCAGGACTTTTATTACGTCAATAGCCAGTTGTTACGTTAAGGACAAATTTATTACATTATCAGCTGCTATTATGTTATCGGCTGTTATTACATTATTGGCTTCAACATACCTGCCTCGTAACATAACAAACACATACTGCTGATCATTATATGACATGATACATTCTTTCTTTCCTTATGTAATACCTTGTGCGTGACACTTTTATGGTTATATTTAGATGCTAACTCCTTTTTACACATACATATAGTGCTTCCTACACTCAGTAAAACCTACTATTATATGAGGAAGACTGATATGATTGTGTCTTGTGTTGCATTTATCCAATTGGCCAATCATAAAGTGATGACATTAGCGTAAAACTGTGTTCACACCAAACGTGAAGCAAACTGATGTTACCCGTTGCTCACATGAATAAAGCTGCTGGACTGATTTTGGAGATTTTGACATATTTGCTCTCAACTGCCTTCAGAGACCACGAGGCTGCTACTTCCACCATCAACAATCAACAAGGTGAAATGGTATAAATGGCACAGTGTCTTTGTTTCATCCCAAATGGGTCTTTTCCACTACATGGTACCAGCTCTACTCTACTCGGCTCACCTTTGGTACCTGGGTTGTCCTTTTCATTACAGAGGATAGTACCACCTCTGTGTAGCTGGTCATCAGGTGAAGAAGAGAAAGCTCATGAAGTCATCTTCAGAATAACTGTTGAAGAGTTTTTCAGGAGAGGAATTAGTTGTTTTAACTTCAAATATGTTCTTAATTTATCAAGTTAGAGCCCGGTTAAAAATTTTCTCAGATGTATGAGGTCCCGCTACAACCTCCGGGCAGGCAGTCAGAGCTCAGGATCCTTGCTGTTTTTTTAATATAATTTTAATATAATTTTAATGTTGCACTAAAGCTTGTTATTCTATATTGGACTGTTCTTATTAGTGTTTTTCCCACATTGTAGAAACTTATTTTACAGACTGTGTCAGCTTGCATGTACAATTATTTGTGTGTCGCACAGTGATGATGTAATGATGCAGTGACGATTCAATGAGATTTTAGTATCTGGCCTTTCTTTTGCAGGAGAGCAGGTACTTTTAATTAATGGAAATCCAAGTAGCTTCGAGTCGAGTGGAGCTGGTACCATGTAGTGGAAATGTACTGAAAGCTGTGTCACAAAGCTCTGGACAGCCACACACAACAACGACAACTTTGTCCTCCATTTCTGCTCCTTAGTGATGTCGGGGAATCTCATCGCTGATTATTTTTTGTGATTCCATGTGATGCAAATTTTCTTTAAAGTTAAAACAACTTTCAACTTACACAGACACAAATTTGTGTCTATTTGCATTGCTCAGCACAAATTTGATTCCACTCACGTCTTTGTATTTAGTCATCGTGTAATTGTACTGCTGCAGATTTGGTGTGAACACAGCACGAGATCTTTTCCCGCAGTGAGCACAATCAGCCCATCAGGAAGATGATGTCTCCACTTCATGAGGTGGTGACCTGTTCCTCCTGTCTCCTCTGTGGTCTTCACCTTGTTTTGTTGTGGTTTCCTTGGACTTGTGTTAATGTTCTTTTAAGTTGTATAAATGAGCTTTTTTGTAAGTTAGAACTCAAACATGTCCTCCCCTCCTTTGTCCAGCCTCCATGTGAATGATGTCGAGTCGTGACAACATTCACATCAAGCACCAGTACTGTGGCATCAGTGTTATTGCCAGACAGCCATGACTTCTTGCCACTGTAACTCAGAGTGGATTTAAATATGAAAAACACAAACACATGAAAAACTCTGATGTATTCAGAGTTTGTAATTCTGCTTAAAGGCTAGGTCATTTCCACCACAGAAAACATCCCCAGATGTAGTCAGTAACAGCTGCTAAACTGTATGGCTAATTGAACAACGCTCAGCTCTATGAAGAAGTAGAAATAAACAATAAATAAATCTTATTTTCACCAGGAGTATGAGATTGAAGAAACTATCAAAAAATTACAGTGTAAATAACATCTTTTTAAAAATGAGTCAGTGACACTGAGGTTATTAAACTATCTATAATGATGTTATTGAAAATTCTACACTGCAACTCAACCAAAATTGATATAACAGAAATAAAGCACATCTGACACTACATCCATTTAAATCATAGCAGTACTAGGCAGGCACTACAGTGAGGATCCCTCCAACAATGACACTGGTTGTGTTTTTATTAATGGATTTGGCATGGTCTCAAAAGTTTGTTTCTTCCAGATATAATCAGATGATATTAATACAGTAGAACAACAACATTGTGCAGCAAAGAGAGGATTGGTTAACTATGAACACCATTACAAGCCTCGCAAACAAAGTAGGAGATGTAGTAGAAACCCACAAAAAGTTCCTGTATGAGACCCAATGACCCTAATTTCATTCCTGCCTCCTAATCTCTGTGTGTCAGACACACTTTCCTCGGGAAGCTAGTTAAAAATGAGTTAATCCAGAGGTGGCTAATTTATCTGAAGCGTTCACCTCCACGCAGCCTCCATACGTCCTTTTGAAGACCTAAAAAAACCGCTCAAAGGCAGCGGTAACAGCCCAGTCACTGCAAATGCTCCTCTCATCAAAACCCCTCACATCTTATGGAATCCAACCTGCGCCAGAGGAAAAAGAGAGAGCAGCGGGGTGTGCCAACCAGAGGAAACCAGAGCAGCAGTGGAGGTTAAACACAGAGAAGGTTTTGAAAGGCAAACTGAACTCTCTCGCTCCACGGGGAGATCGCAGGAAGATGAAATGTTCATAGTTGTCAGCGAATGGCAGCTGTCTTTAGCTTCTGAGCTGCGCTGAAGAAGAAAAAGGAGACTCAAATGAAGGAAAACAAAAGCAGTCATGAAGTTTTTGGCAAACATGTGATTCACTTTTAGCATATTTTTGACAGCTGTTTTCTTTTTCAGAAAGAAGGAAGAAGTTTTTCTGCAGCCGGGTTTTTTTCTTCTTATGATGTCAAAGTACAGTCGGCTCATATGGAGGCACGATCATTAGCGAGTGCACATCAAGGGCACAGTCCAGACATGAAGTTATTTATATTATGATATGGAAGTTTCTCTTCTCTGACTATTTGAGGACCAGATTTACATTTTTGCAAGCGTTTCATCTCGTTTCAGGTCTGTTCTCTGCCTGGAGACTTGACAAGAAAAAGCAGCCTGGTTTACCTCTCTGCCTTATGCATATTCATTTAAGGGAACGCATCCAAAAAACACGAGATACGATGAAGTGCGGCTGATTTATCATTCTGCTGGAAGTGCATTTGCAAGGGTCAGCTATCCGCCCCTTAAAAAGCAGGCGCAGATTTGCATGGGTGTATTAAAGGAGAGCTGTGGTGAAAGATGTCATTTAGGACTATCATTTAATTCATTAGCATTTCTATTTTAGCAATAATTTTTATTTATTTTCCGAGCTCACTTACCTCTGACAAATCCCATTACTGGAAGGTACCTTTATGAGGGCAGCCCCAGTCGCTGATTGCATAATTAGCTGCTGCATTGGTAAATGAGATGCTGATTTCACACAAATTTTGAGAGTAAATTGAATGAAATAAGCAATGTAAATTACACAGGTGCTTACCAGTGTGTTAATATGACCCTGCACGCTTCAGCCTCAACATGTTTGGTTGTATTCAGGTTCTCAATCCTTCCTACAGCCAGTTTTTTACATACTACTATTATATGTATTTTCTAAACTGTTTAACTGTTTGCTTTTCTTTTTAAAATGCTTAACTTTTTTCTCACTTTTAAGCTTTTTTTAATTCAGCTTTTTTTGTCTTAATTTTTAAAATAACATTCATCCATCCATTCATCTTCTATATAACCACTGATCCAATTGGGTCACGAGCGGAGGGGGGGGGCTGGATCCTATCCCAGCTGGCAATGGACAAGAGGTGGGGTGCACCCTGGACAGGTCGCCAGAATATCTCAGGGCCCTATTTTAACCAATTCTTGCCAAATTATGTCAGCACTCACGCTGCATTTTCTACACCATGAGAGATTATTTAGACCAGTGGTCCCCAACCTTTTTTGCACCACGGACCAGTTTGATGTCGGTAATATTGTCACAGACCGGCCTTCAAGGTGTGGCAGATAAATACAGCAAAAATAAGATAACATGACCAGAATAAAAAAACAAAAAAAAAGTTTCCCCTTTGCGAAGAAGCTCTTAAAAGACGTTTGGTTGCTTTTACTCATTTTCGCTAGTTTGCGAACTACTGCGGACCACTGATTTAGACCATGAATTATTAAATAAATTTTAAACTGGTCTGAATTTGTGTCTATAAAAGGCCTGTTGTAGTTACTATACCTGCAGGTATGAATGTGGTGCCAAGTCTCTGAGGCAGCTACGCTAAACTAAAACTTGGCACAAAGAAGCTACATGACTCAGTTTCAACTGTTGTCTGTCTTCTTTTGAGAAAATCTCTCTTTACGCTCTCACTTCTATGGGGGTCCACTTTTTCTTGCACCTTTGTCATCATGTCTATATTCAGCACCAACTGTTGATCAGACTGGAAGTGAGTATACATTTTTGGAAAGAAATGGAAATGCAGCTACTCGTGCTAATACCGGGGATGAAGCTGACATGAAAATAATTCAACAGTAATGAGCCTCTGTTTCAGTTTTATCTCTGTGCTGCAGGTTTACTTTTCCTTCATCTGCAGTTATTGCTCCTGCTTCATTTGAACCGTCTCAAACACATCCCGCTCAAAGCCAACAAGACAGGGGGATCTCGCCCGTGCAGTCGGCCGCTGTCAGCTGTCACCAGTTAAAGTCCTCTGCCCAGCAAGTGAATGTGTTCATTTGTGCTTCATCCATAATCTACTTGTAGCTCGCTTGAAATAAAGACGGTCTCAGAGGGCGATGTTGGCCTGCTTCCAGTCTGAGCACCAGTGTCAGAGGAGCTGGGTTTTAAATCGGCGAGGGGTCCATCATTAGGAGTAGCGAGTCAGGATGATTCTCAGGCAGGAAACAGCGTCTAATGGAATTGAGTGGTGACTGCGGCCCTGTGGGAGACTATGGCACAGCCTGTCCATAATGAGCAGCGTAATGGCACGATTACAGCATCACTTAATGACTCAGAAACGGCCACCACTGTTCGCGTGTGGACACCCTCCACTGTATATCCCCTTCTCTTACCTCATTAGCTGGAACCCTGCACAATTACTACACAATTTATAAGCAGTCACGCTCACATAAAACAGTGGCTATCTGTTTCTGTCTAGTTTTTGTTTCCTATTTTTCTGCCTAAAAGCTTTACACAGAGTTTTAAATAGCATGTTTTGGAATAAAATCATAGACTGTGCATAAAGGATGGATGTAGTCATCAGGTTTGAGAAATGAAGGCCATGTGCCAAAAAATGCAAAAACACAATGTTAGCTCCAAAAAACATTTGGCTCCAACATATTTCCCTTCAAAATTCATCAACTTCACTCAGTCAATACATTTTTCTCCAGGCCCTTGTGATGTCATAGGTAGGCCTGTCGTGATAATCAATAAATCAATTAATTGCACGATAATTAAAAATAAGCTCAGTAAGTTTGACGGGCTCGATAATTTTTCATTTACCAAAAACACTGGACAATGAGTTTACTTGGCTACATCCGTCTCGACTGACTCCTCTCGGTTCCTTAACGTAATGAGGAGTGAACCCTCCTGTCAGTCACCGTCTCTGTGTGGGGACGTGGGGCACCTGGTGCACCACAGATGGTGTAAACGCAACCGAGGCGTTTCCATTACAGAAAACAGCCCCTCATCCGTGAAGCCGGTCATCAGGTGAAGGAGGAGGAAATTGATGAAGTAATCTGCAGAATTCTACTGTTGTGTTGTTGATTCATCAAGTTAGAGCCTCGTTAAAAACTTGCTCTGATGTTTTCAGAGATATGAGCTCTAGCCACAACCTCCGTCAGCTGTCAGCCGACCGACCGGGCGCTCAGAGCTTACGTTTTTTTCAGCTGACGTTTTCAAATAAACTTTTCCCGTTGCACTAAAGCGCTGTTATTGTGCATTAAATTGATCTATTTAGTGTTTTTCCCCACATGGTAGAAACTTGTTATTCTGGCTATAACTGTGCAGACTGTCGGCTTGTGGGTACAAATGTTTCCGAGCCGTGCAGTGATGACGTAGTGACGATTCCGACCAATAACATTTTAGGAACTGCTCGTACCTTAGTGCAGCATGAGAGCCCCGTGAGGGGTAGAGGGAGAGATTTTGAAGAATAAATAACAATGGAGTTGGTTTCTAAACCGAAAGCAACAGCTGACGTGTGGGAAAAAAAAACTCTACCAAAGAGGCAGAGGGGCCGTCAACGTCTTCCCGACAGTCCATCATCACTAATATAAATAAAAAGGTGGCAGTGCCAAATGGTGCGCACTCACAGATGTTGCACTTCGCTACATTGCTACAGAGATGCAGCCCTTTAACACCGTCAAAAACCCAGCATTTTGACAAATGTTACAAACATTTGACCAGCAGTATGAATTAGCAGGGAAAACATACATGTCACAAACGGCAATTCCACAACTTGCATTATTATACCATTATTATTATTATACATTAGTTGAAAAGTGGTATCAAAACGGAAATATTATCGTTTATCGCAATAATTTCTGGGGCAATTTATCGTCCAGCAAAATGTGTTATCGTAACAGGCCTAGTCATTGGCTAAAGTCAACTCTTGTTATTAGTGTACTGGTCCATCTGAAAATAATTTCAGATTTACTCATTCATATTTAGATATATGAATGAACTCAAGTGTATATTGTCATGTTTGTCAAGTCTGTTATGTTTATTTCCTGTTTTATTTTGTAGTCTGGCTTCTTGTCTGTTTTAGTTTCACTTCCTGTTTAGTTTGTTTGCACCTGTCTTGATTTGTCTCATCACACCTGCTCCCTGAGTGTTCATCCCACCTGTGTCTGATCAAACCCTTGTCCCCCAGTGTATTTTACCTTGTGTGTCTCACTGTCTCTGTCACCAGTACATTGCACTCTGTAGTCTCTATTTTGTCTCATGTCTCTCGTCTTTGTAACTGTCGCCTTTTTTGTGACTGCCTGCCTGTGTACCGGACCTTGTTTGATTAAACCAGATTTTGCTTTTACTCAAGCCTGCGTCTCTGCATTTGAGTCCTTGCCTCTGGTTTTGTGGTTCATGACATATATTTGGTCACTTGATTGACAACCCTGGTCTTACACTGTCTTGGGTGCTCCACAGCTCCACTGTTTTATCCCCATGTGGTCCCTCCAGCCTTCAAAAAACCAAAATGGTGATGGTGCAATGCAAAACTTGAAAATGCCAGTCCACAATTCACTGGGTGATGGTATTGTGGCTGCATCCATCTTTTACATACAGTCTGGAAGTAACATGGACTGATAAGGAAATAAGGGGTTAGCTTCACACATCAAAACACACATTTGTGCAATTTACAAACTACACACCACCTTTCCCTTTGCCCATTCTGCAGAAGTGTATTAAACCAAACAGTGGAGATGAGGCATGGTTTACAGTCATCCATCCATCCATTATAACCCACTGTCTACTTAGCAACAGAGCTTGTTAGTCTTGCAAAAAACATTTCGAAAGGAGGTGCAGAAAGACGCCACTTACTGGTATTTACAGCCCAGTATAGTGCCTCATTTTCTTTGAAAAGGACAAAGTCTGTACCAAAATTATCTACTTATTCTCAAAGGCTGATTACTACATGGGAATATTAAAATTAAAAAAGCTGTTCAAATTTGCCTTTCTTCTTCTGCTTTTGCAGCACGCATTGGTAGTTAAGTCTTTGTTACTGGCCCATTACTCCTTACATTGAATTGCTGGATAATTTAGAGCCACTATGTGAGCTATAATGAATCTTGCTTGGTATTTGGGCAGCACTACAAAATGAGACCCACTCTGAATGGTAGACTGTGGGGAATAATTTTAGATGCAGAAGGTTTATTTGAAGGTAACGTGTATATTGACGGGGATGGACTGGGACATAAAATCAGGGCTGCAGCCAAACACAACACAAACACAAAGTCCTTGGCAGGGTTGTCTCAATACCCTAATTTTAGCTAACTGTATTATACAAGCTACAGATCACAGATTCAGATGCTCGATTTGATGTTCGTTTCATATGGGATGTATTTCCGTCTTTGTAGGGAATTAAAAAAACACCTAATATTAATGTGCCATGTGTCTTGGTAATATAATTCTCTCTGAAACCCTCTTTGTTATTGTCATTAGTCTATACAAGCACGTGTGGAGGGTTTTATGAAGCACAGTGCATCTTTTGTTGTATTTGAATAATAGCTCCAACACATCAGAGTTGACGGCTTCATCAAAAAATAATCCTAATCAGTTTTTGTATAGCAAATAACTTCCTTTAAAGTTCTTTATTACCTCTACATTAATGTCAGTCCTCATTATTAGAGATTATAGGTGCTGCTTTTATGCAGTATAAATACAGGTGCGGGTGTTATGACAGGTAAGATTAAGCACATATTGCCTTGTAAATGTGGCAGCAGCTCTCCGGGGAAATCCACTTGACATTGCCTTGGGATTCTGCTCGGCGCAGCTAACAGGATCAGATGTTATGTCAAGCAAAGGTACAATTTTCATTAACCTCCAGCGGCGCCGTGATTTGAATGTGCCAGCCCAGCAATTAGTTGATTGTGACTGATTGACAAAGCCAGTGTTTCTCAGCTCTGATGAGAGATCGGAGTCAGGGAACAAGTGCACAATTGGTAACTGCGTTCAGCCGTTTGCACATGCCCCTTTAACCTCCAACGCTCTGTAGTCCGGTGTTGTAGAGTTCACTATGTCCCCCAAAGATGCTGAAAGCTCTAGAAAATGAAGAGAGACTTAACATGACCCAGACACAAAAAAGTCTTCAGGTTTAGAGGTAAAACTATTCAAAAGACAATGGCTTTGTAGAATTGTGACGTGGAAGAGTTCACTGTTTTCACAGCTTTTTCTTAGATATACATTCAATTCTAAAAGTGTCAATCTTTACTGGTTTCATTAAGATTCACCTGTCAACTATTTAAATGCACAATAACAGTTCTCGATGGCAAAGTTGACAGTACCTTAATTTCTAAATCCTTGGCTGGTTAACAGGGCCTGCTATTTCATTACTGGCTACAGATGTTAGCTCTTGTTAGCGTTGATGGTTCTGACCCTTTAACTCTTGATACTGCCCAGTGTGTGAGGCTCCAGTTTGCTCATGAATGGGCCTCCAAAGAGACCTGAACGGTCAATTAAATTAATCACATCCCTAAATATTCCTCTGTATGAAGCCTAACACCTACCTAATGATGAAATGATTTTCAGATGAACCCACCAGATCACAGAGAAGAAGAATTAGCTTTAGCTAATGACATCAAAATGACTCGTGGACAAATTGTATTAACTGATTATTTCGTGATTGAAAATGACCATTTTTGAATTGAAGTCACATTTGGAGGCAGCATCTAGTGGCCAATGGGAGTATTACACCTTTTTTGGACTTCCACATTGCTTCACAGGACTGTGATAGGCTGGCAACCTGTCCAGGGTGTACCCCGCCTCCTGCCTGATGACAGCTGGGATAGGCTCCAGCAGACCCCTGCGACCCAAGTGTGGAAAAAAGCAGGCATAGAAAATGACTGACTGACTGACATTACTTCACGATGTCCATCTTTATATGCAGTCATGAGAGCAAGATAAATTCACAATGTTATGGCCCCCGGCCGAGACCAGAAGACCAAGAATCAATGTTGGCAGTCTCGATTACTTTCTGCCATTACACTGAAGCAGAATCTCCCACTTCAAGCATAAAAATTCATCTTGGAATTGAGAATTTTTCGTTGTGCTACTCAGTGCAAACAGCAGAGACGTGTTAGACTCTGAAACAATATCAGTAAAAACCCTGCAGGTTTATATTATTGCCATCGGTTAAATATTTCAGCTTTGTTTCTTAGAAATCCCGTTTTGCTTGTGATTTTGACATGCTAGATGGTTCCTATGAGCCATGTGTGAATTCAAAATGCCTCACTGTACAGAGCAAAACACAGCACCACAGTTGCTGAAAGAATTTAAAATTTACCAAGAATCCAACAGCAGATCAGACGGGATTTCCAACACTGTGATTACCAGCTTTTTCCCATTGCTAGTTGGTGCATGTAACAGAATTTTGAGCTGTGTGATTGGATGTGTCTCGCTGAAATCCACAGCAGTAGTTGAAGTGGGAGAATTTCATGCCGATCTGAGCCACACAAGAGCTTCTTCTCATCTCGATATTGATCATGAAATTTATTCATTGAGAGTTAAGGGAAACACTACTGATGGAAATGAGAAATGGGTGATCAGTTACAATTGAGAAGCATTGAACAGTTTGAACAGGGAACAACTGGGATGTGTCTGATGATATGTTCTGGTTTTACTTGTTTAACCGTCACAAGTCGTGCTTTGAAATGTGAGAAAACCAGTAAGAAATGTAGAAAAACGTGATTATGTTATTTAGGATATATAATATACTTGCATCTATTCACTCAATATGAAACTGAGTGGTTGCGTTAGTCCACACTTACTGTAAGTCTTTAGACTTTAATAAATAATTTCCACAGCAGCATCCTCAAACCCTCCACCAGTTTTCTGACGTGAATGACAGGAACAGTAGCAAAGGCCAGTTTCACTAAATTGATATTTTTGTTCATATTTCCCTCTTTACAATAATAGAAAATATAATGTAAATAGGCCTATAGGAGAAATATGATTTTTATCACAAATGGAAACACCAAAGTCAGATGAAATGAAAGAACAGAAGTAATTAGCACACAAATGCAATCACTTCACAGTTTACAAAAGTGCTTATAAAAGTGTACCGTATTTTCCGCACTATAAGGTGCATCGGATTATAAGGCGCATAGAATAGAAACTACTGTAGTGTCTGGGGTTGTGTTATCCATCCATCTAGATGAAGCTGCACTAAAGGGAATGTCAACAAAACAGTCAGATAAGTCAGTCAGTCAAACTTTATTAATAGAAAACAAACCAACGTTCTGACAACTCCGTTCACTCCCAAAACAAGCTAGTACATTCATAATACGGTACCGTACGTACCGGTAGCTCTTACCGGTATTTGCGCCGCCTTCGTTGAAAACAATGTATTTCC
>OOFC01048619.1:10359-37612 GCA_900323345.1 Pseudochromis fuscus
TCCTGTCTTCGGTGTCTAATTTTTATGATCAAAGGTTGAATTAGGGTCAGCAAAAACACCGAAAAATTCAAAACTGGTGCCATTTCACCGACGGAGGATGCCGAGATTTTATTTTTTAATTATTAAATATAAAAACAACAAGGAAAGAATGAAATGCAATATCACTGAGCAAATTCACATAAATAATTGGGTTTTCTTTTGGGTTTATATTTTTCGTGAGCTGTAGTGGCCTGGTTACCATGGTGACCGCTGGTGGTCACATGATCCGACGCCAGGCGAAAGTAGGGGGCTTCCTGTCTGAATCGCCAGCTGATTCAGAGCACTATATAGCTCACTTTGTAGCTCGGCACTATATAGTAAACGAGGGGTCAGGGAATAGTGTGGACATTCGGATACAGCCACAGTCTCTGATTTAAACTCAGACCTGAGCTGTCTCTAACTTCCCATTTCTTCTGTTTCATCAGGATCCCCATAGATGTGGACCCTCTGACAGTCTTCGCCTCTTTGTCCCCTGAGGGCGTCCTCATCATCGAAGCTCGACAGACACCTCCATATTCACTTTTCTGCTGCGAGGGCTCCCAAGGTGGCGAGATGCAGGAGGTGCAGGAGGCGCCTAAACCCCAGGAGGCCCCTGTGGTCTGAAACTACAACTCCCATCATCCCGCACAACAGTTACAAGTTTGATATGAAATGTGTGGCCTTCAGCTTCATGTTGTTTGACACCTGGAATTAAAATGTATAAAATGTATGAATTTAACATCTGTATTAAAACTTTTTAAATATAGAAAATGCATATTTTTACAAGCTGCAATAATAAGCCTCATCTTCCCTCTAACAGAGAAACTGTAGATTTTTCTCAGTTTGCTTTTATTAAAAAAAACAAAACAAAACACTGTTTTCATTACTATATATTCTGACAATATATTTTTTTTTACTTAATAATACTGCTTATAGGATGTCATGGTTTCCCAAAGGACATAATGACATATGCAAACATAAATAAATGTTTTTCGTCAGAATAAAAATGTAAAATCCAGACATCATAAAAGAAAGAGAGCAAAAATCTACAAAAGAGAAAATGTAATTAATAATTTGTTTTGGTATTTGTGTTAAAAAAAAATCAATTTTCTAAATTTATTCACTGTCTGTTTGGTTTCTTCTTGTGTTTTGATTTCATTTTAATTAAAAAACAAATGTCCAAAACAAGCAGGACTCTCATTTTAGAGCTTGTTTTTCTTCTTTATCCTTTCTCACAAAAAAATTACAGACCAGCTGGTTTGGTAAATATGACTATGCTGTTGGCATCAAACAGATTTCATAATAAAAGTATAAAAAAAAAAACTTCAAGCAGTAGCAACAATTTTAATTTCTCGAGCAGTATGAAATCACTTAACAGAAGATTTATAACACATAAATATAATGACAGTTACTAAGGGCTTATCATATCGTCCAGTACATGTAAAAATACATTATATGGTAAATATGTGCATTATAACCTGTTAGTGAAGAGACGAATCAAATCAAGGACCAGGAATCATCAAGTAAAGGTTCACATTAGAACACAGCTTTAATAATACACAGTAAAATTATATATGATCACACACACATGTCATTAAATAACTACTGTACGGTCCATTATGTTATGGAGAGTTAATTAAATACACCAGTTTGAGAGCTTTCAGTTCCTGTTCAGAAGCTATATCCATCAGCACTGGCCTTAAATATGCTTCTATTATGATGATGTGTTATAGATAAGTTATTGATTATATATTGTTTATAACTGCAAAATAGAGAAGGTTTCTAAACACCGGTTCTACCATAGACTGAATATTAAAGAGGGACATAGCTGCTGCCTTCAAAGTGCAATACCCCCGACGGCCACTGGAGGCTGGCTCCAAAACACTCATTTTCAGTCCTGAAATATTCAGTCTGTGCATTTGTTGCAAAAGTTATTCTGATGTTAAAGTCAACTCTTCTTCTCAGTGATCAGGTGTCCGTCTAAAATCATTCATCATTAAGGAGATATGAGGCTTTTATATACAGTCTGTGGGTGCTACACACTTTAACATGCAGCTGGATGCATTAAAGACATTATCAGTACCCAGCACGTTACTCACATCTCAAGAATCAATATTTGTATCTATATAAACATGGAGTTTTATTTACTATTTTTAAAGGGGTTAACAGATGACAAATGTGCCTTTATTTATTTGATAGATATCTTCTTAATGTCACTTAAACTGACAAGAAACAGAGTCATATTTTATGTGGGTGTATCCTGAGGGTGCAGCCTCCTCTGAAGCCTCCTGTGGTGAACTGTGTGCATCATTACTGTAATCTTCCAAAGTCTATTGTAAATATACTTTAACATGTGCCGATTCATTATGAGTATTAATCTGAAGTGTTCCACATTTTACAGTACGGTTTGCATTTTTCTTTTCTATCCGAGCGTCTAAAGGAAGCTGGCTGCATGATTGCTGGAGCGGACCTGTTTCCAGAGACGTTTGTTTTCTGCCTTCTTTTCTCTTGATGTCTTTGTATTGACTGATGCAATAAAAAAAAAAGTGTCCAGCCAATCTCCCAGTGTGTCTTAACATCTGTGTCTTTCATTGAGAACTGTGCCACTCGCAGGCCTGGTTCCAGGGATCCACAGAGCCTGTGGTGTTATTGTTGGATAACAGAAGGAATTGGGCAGCAGATTAGCGGAGGGCTTAGCGCTGGGTGAGATTGGCACTGCTCTGTGCTGCAGAATGGACCGAACTCATCGAGGCAGCGCTGCCAGAGCTTTTGAATGCGAGTGCAGACAAAAAAAGAAAAAATTGGGGCAGTTCCATTGCATGTTGTGTGATGCAAAATAGTGTAATCTTCTCTGTGTATTGGAATCAAGAGGGATGATCAGTTTGAATTTAAAAAGTTGGTGGAAACAAGAAAAAGCCTTTCACCGTTTTTGTTGAAAGGCGCCACTTTGTGGAACGGTTCTGTGCGTTGGTATTAGATTATACATGTGGTCTTCGGTTATGTTGTTGCTATGGCAACAGCATAGTTGGAATAACGCCAGCTTCTCCTTGGGCAAGTTATTCATGTTGGAAGTGACTAACGCACAGCTGTGCAAACGTATAGTATGTGACTACTGTCAAAAACACTTTGCTGAAACAGCTCCATAATAAATCCTTTATTTAATTTTGCATTCATGTGGTATTAGAGGTGATGGTGAATATTTTTCACACAAATGTAATCACTTATTATTCATAAACACTTGCAAATTCACACATGACTAGCCTACCATTCATTTGAACTGCGACTGTGGGGATATAAACACAGGCAGACACAAGTAACACAACACAGTGTTTAATATTTTCAAATGCAGCTGTTTTATTGGCGCTCCAAGGACAGTGTGGTTACACGGCTGTTATGTCTGTTAATTCAAAATGCATGTGTGCAAGGCGAGTTGTGCAGGCTGTTTCAGTGTTTTTGTCAACATGATAATATGTTTCTGTTTACTCGGTGTGGTCTTGCTGGGTGTCAGCAGCCTCCGGCTCCTGGCTGTGGACCTCACTCTGTGGACTTTTGCCCAGCTCCTGCTCCTCGGGCTGGGTGATCTCTTCAGCAGCCTCCCCTGAGCCAGCCATTACCTGGATCTCTCCATCCACGACGGCCTCTTTGTGTTGCGGCTGTCTGGATGTGTCGGGGCTTTCGTGGCTCTCCAGCGTTTCATGGTGCTTAGAAGAATCTCGAGGACCCTCTGCGGCGCCGTCATCTGTAGGCGCTGAGGGGTGGGACTCTCCAGCTGGCTCTTCACGGGTCTCCTCCTCCTGTTCCCCCCTCTCGTCACGCTGCTGAAGCTCCTCTGGAGGGCTGCCAGGTTGGGCCGGATCACCGTGGACCTGTGACGGAGACTCTTCCCCGTGATCCTCTGCAGACGGACACACCGGGTGGTCCGGTGCTTTGCAGCTTTCTGTTTGAAGGGCTTCTTCTTCCTCCTGTTTCACCTCCTGTTCAGCAGTACCTTCTACCTCCACCTGCATTTGTGCATGAATGATAAAAAATAACTCGTTTTTCTTGATTTAATACGGGATTTGAATTTTGCTTGTGCAAAATCAAGAGGGATATTAAATTGGACACAATCTGTAACTGTTGTTTAGAAGTTGTCTTGAATCTTTAACAAATTGATTTCATACTTTGAGAAATCAATATTTTTCTTCTTTTTTTTAGACTTAGATGGAAAGATCAATATCAGTTTAATGTCTGTCTGGTAAATACAGTGCTGCTGCAGATGTTGTTGCTCTTTCTTTCTTAGCTGCAGACACAACAGGCCCAGCTGAAAATCTTTAACACTTTCATTGTATTTTTTTGTTAAATCTTTGTAGTAATTTGTATTGATTAAATAAATTAGACACATCACATTACAGAGGTTTAGAAGTACAGGGTGAGTCAGGCTTGCTTCTTGTTTCCAGGCTGTATCCCTTCAATGTTTCCTGGGGGAAACAGTTGTTTGGTCGTATGTAAGAAGATGGACATAGCCAAAAGGTCTCAAAAGTAAAGCCAATGTAATAGCGCGACAAAAGTGCAGTACCATCAATGGCCACTAGAATTTGAGTCTCATACACTTTGGGTTGTGCCCTCAGGTTCAAGGGTCAGACCCGCCTCCTCACTCCCTCCAAATATGGTCACTTCTGGCTCCAAACATCCAACATAGCAACGTTCAAATGTCCACAAACCAATGAATGACACCACGCTGGCTCCATCCATCTCTTACAAACAGTCTATGATCATGATAAACATTGATGAGCATCATGTGACTTCATACCAATGTCCAAAAAATCAATAGTTGTATCAAAATCCAAAATGTTAAGACACTTGCTGTTTGGTGGGTGGTTAGTGTTTTTTTGTCCTAATGTTTAATATAGTTTGGAGGCGTTAACAATGATTTCATATGTTCTTATTGACAAATAGTGTTGTATACAAGACCGTACCATCCGAGACCAAGACATTATCAAGGCTAGAGAGTATCGAGACCAAGACAAGACCAAGACATTTAGAAGTCAAGACCAAGACAAGACCATGACTGTAATTATCAAAGAAAAACCACGACAAAATGGAACCAAATGACCAATATCTTGTTTTTTAAAATTAAGTTTGCTTTTAAATAAATGCAACAGCAACAAAAACCCATTTTCCTTCCTTCTTACAGTAGTGCTTGCCTGGTCTCAACTGGTCTTGATCAAAAAACCTGAGTCCACCCTGTCCGAGTCCAAGACAAGACCGAGTAAAAATGCCTTAGATTCCTAGACGAGGCCGAGACTCTTAAAAAGTGGTCTCAAGACCGGTCTCGAGATCAAGACCGGTCTCGAGTACTACAACACTATTGACAAATATCAAACTACATTTTCACAGCTTTGATAATCAGGTGCTGAATGGAGGGTGCATCGACCATATAAGGCAACAAAACAAGGATTATTTCTCACACTATCTACATTTTAGGGCCAATATTCTGCAAGTTTTTTGCAAATCTAATACTCTGCAAAATGAGATTTGCATAAAATGTTTTAAAAGCTGACACACAAACTGGAAAAACAATAGAGGTCATAGTTTGAGCAGAAATACAAAATCTTTGCCTCGAAACACAGCAGTCAGGTCATTTTCTAGACTAAACTGAGCTGCAACAGCTTCTGACTCTAGAATTACATTTACCCAGACAGTATTGACCTTCCCTTCACACTCTTGGCAAAAAACCAAACGACAATATCTACGAAAATCTCTGCAGTTCCTTTAAATGTAAATAAACCTCCCATGATCACCTTGATGGGAATGATGATGGCAGCAGGAACAGAGGTTTCAGGAACTGGAGCTTCCACGGTCAGAAAACCATCCACAGAAAGTGTGGATGTGATTTTTGTGGCATCCACCTCCACTGGGAGCCTGCAAAAGGACACAACCATGTTTACAATGTCACTACATACAAAGTGCAACTGCTGAAACTAATGGACGTAGTGTCTAATTTTTCAGCTCACTGAGCATCTTGGAGATCGGATCCTGTTGGAAACTCACCCCCGGTGCCGCCGCACGCTCGGCTGCCAACCGGTGTTTAGCATGGCTTAAACTGTGCATATTTCATCGTCTGCAGGGTTAACGTCACTGTTTGCTTTGCATACCTGTATTTCCTTGTAAAACATCTGGCAATAAATCCGTGCTCATCTGGCCTCTCCTCGTGGCTCCCTGGGGATGGATTACCGTTTATGGGGAAGAACGAGAGGACACACAGAGGAATCAAGGAAGACAGAGAAACCGCTCAACACAGAAATTAATTTCTGCCACAGAGCTGTGATTTTAATTTCCCCAAGCACATTATTTAAGCAGCTTTCTAATTTTGTTACATTCAGCTTTTCTTCCCATCAGTTTTAAGGGGGTTCATTCTGTGAAGTGTGAGAAAAGTCTATTTAGATAGCTCTTACTCTTGGAGATAATAATATTAAATAAGATTATTAATACTTTATTTCAAGTAGAAACTATCCTGGGTGTAAAAGTAATTAGCAATGTTAATAAAGTGAACTTTTTCAGCTGTTTAATTAACAGAGCCATAAGCCAAAGTTGTGCACCTTCAATTTCCAGAAATCCGTCTCTGACGCTGAGAGAAATCTCTGAAGGGGAGAAGTGAGCCACGTCCATGTTGACCCTCCACTTGCTAATCTTCTGGCCGGGGTGATGCATCGACCCGGAGATGTAGGGCACAAACAGCGGAGCGGGAATGTACCCCGGCCAGGAGCAGGCTGCCAAACTCCTCTGGAGCCAGTCCACATCCATCCAGCGAGCATCCCCGGGCTCCAGGAAAGGTGGCAGGCCAACATCCTGATTGAAAAGCCGACTGGACTGCCACCATTTTCTCAGGGGGTACCACGGGGCACCCCTGCTGTGCTCCCCGTGTGACATCTTAGTTGTGGCCTGTTCGCTCATACTTCAAGAAATAAAAGAAAAACTAAACAGCAGCTCTCTTTTGATGACTTTCACACTCCTGGGGTTGACTCACTGAAATTCTCGCAATTAAAATCTACTTCAGGAACGAGGGAATGATAAAAGAAAGATTCGCCAAAGCTAAGTGTGGTGAGACGGAGAAATCTCGGAGGGGCTTTATATAGCGCTCCTGTCTGTTTTAGCACTTATTAAGCACTCATGCCGATCCCATGAGAGGGGTCTCCGGGCATGGGGTGATGGGTGTGGAGGAGAAAGGCCGTTACCTCTCGCCGGCCCGAAGAAAGCAGTCGACTAATTAGTTGTATTTATAACTTTTAAAGTCGTAACGGCAAATAGCGAGAAGTTGCAGCGCCGTGGCTGGTTTGTGAGTCTGAGCTGTAGCATCTGTTGCCTGCAGACTGTTTTTCTCACATCCCAGTGAACTCTATTCTGTCAGCGGTGACTTGGCTCCTTAGTCTTGTCGAGAGCCAGTCAGCGCCTCGTCCCCCTGTGTTTCAGCCCTCGAAGGACACACAGTCGCAGCAGTTTTGTCTGGAGCATGAAATACCTCAGCTAGAGGCAAAGGAGGACAAAAAAAACAAAAAGGGATGTACTTTTTTTAGTGTTATCTGAAATGTTTCAGTGGCATGAGTGTGTATTGAGTGTACAAAGTTCCCTCGCACTCCGTTTTTCTTTTGCTCGGCACTTTCAACAGGATTATTATTGTTCCCTCTTTTATCAAGTGTGACAGACGTGTCAGTGCTTCATTTTTAGAGCCGTGTGCCCTGAGATCTTGGCATGCTGTCCATTGGAGCACAAAACAGATTGAACAGATGTTTCTGACACTTTGTCTGATGCCTCACCCACAGATTCTGTCTGTAGGATACACTGGGAAAGGTTAAATTGGGATTCACTGCTGCTGCTGCTGCTGCTGCTGGATGCACCAGAAAAATTGGTTCCTCTGTTTCAATCATTAAAGATTTTGATCTCTGATGATGGAAAGGCACATATGCTCTTCTTTAAAGAAGTTAGTGAGGCTAAGAAGAAATGTAACAGATGTTGAGGGGACCATATGAGGAGGATGTCATTGTTGCACATTCCCCAGTGGTAATTATATTTTTGGTTATTATTATTATTTGGTCTTATTTAACGGTAAATCAGGGTTTGTTTGAAGTAGGTTTTTAACAGAAACAGATCAGTTTAACGTGGTTTTCACCTAATATTTTTATACCAGCATAAAATCATGCAATTTCTATAAAAACAAACAACTCACCTCTTTTTTTTAGACATCAGCCACAGACTATACGTAGAAAAATTAGACCAATGTGGAAGCACAGAAAAATGCAATACTCGTAATGGCCACTGGCTCCAAAACGCTCTGGCTCCAGTTGACTTCAATTCAAAAATCCTAATCAGTCAATACATTTTTTCTCCAAGTCACTCTGTTGTCATTAGCTGGTCCATCTGAAAATAATTCATCATAAAGTACACTGAACCAAATTATAAACGCAACATGTTATATTGTTGTGTTATTTTTTTTGTGCTTTGCTCATTCAGGTCACAATATTCAAGATTTGTTTGTGGTTATACTGAGTAATTATTGGAGGCTTTGTTTTGTTGATATTGCACGTGACTGCAATTTCTGGTTATTTGGAGTAAATCTGTTGGTCAACCATGTGTCTTGTGGACACACTCAACAAGCAGCGTCACCATGTCATGGCCACTCCTTAGATTGGGGACAATAAAAAGCCGGTGCAAACATGATGCCGCAGATGTGAAGGAACGTGCCATTGGCTTGCTGCGGACTGGAATGTCACTTCGGACGGTTGCGGGACGTCTACGTGTCCACTATTCAGCGTATTCACCCGACATGTCGCCCATCGAGCACATCTGGGATGTTCTGGACCGACGTTTACGCCACCGAGTACCAGTGCCATCTACGGTCCAGGAGCTGCGTACAGCTGTTGTAGACGAGTGGGAGAACATTCCCCAGGCCACAATAAACAATTTCATGAACTCAATGAGATGAAGATGTGTGGCACTACGTGATGCAAATGGGGGGCATACCAGATATGGACTGATGTGAAAATTGGGGTTCAACCACAGGTGTAATCAGACGCCATTTGGAACATGCTGTCAGGTGCATTGTTTGCATATTTTCTTTGTTATGGGTCAGAAATGGATCACTCTTTGTTGCTGTAAATATTGATATCTATGCCAGAAAAATAACTTATAAATTTCCTTGAAAACATGCCATGTTGCTTTTAGAATTTTGTTCAGTATAGATATTAGGCTTAAACAGAGGAAGATTTGGGGGCGTGGTTAGTTTGATTGACAGGTCTGGTCTCCAATGAAAGCAGCACTGAGCGTTGAGTCTCATACACACTGGGAAGCATCCTCAAGTTCAAGGGTTGACCCGCCTCCTCACTCCTCCCTTCATATCCAAATATGGTCGCTTCTGGCTCCAAACAACCAACATGGCAGTATTCAAATGTCAAACCCGTCACTTCAAAGTGCCACTCCACAAACCAGCGAGTGACATCACAGTCTGTACACACTCATTATCAGCTCTCCAGAAATAGTGTGTTTACTCTAAAGTTTTTAGTTTCCCTACTTTTTCCTGTCTCAGCCTTTCTTTGTGCTTAGTGACAGTAATTTTCTTCCACACACATGTACTTTACATGTGTCGACGTGCAGCTGTATGCAACAGAAAACAACGTGCACACACTTGCACATCATGCACATGCAGACCCCAGCCAAACACCAGCAGCTGATTCACTGATTACCTCCTGCTCTCCTCTTCCTCTGGTTGATAATTAGAGGCAGAGGGCTGCATCGCTCCAGCTCAGCAGGGTAAACTCTGGTAGGCTATCTGTCCTTCCTGCTTTCCAACTCTTTTTTTCTTCTTCTCTCTCTGCATCGTGAAACAGATAATTAGTCACAAGGTGATTAAAGTGTAAAGTTTATAATCAGCAGGATGAGTTTTCCCGGCTGAGCTGCAGAGCTGCATGGACTGAAATGATGCTGAAGAGACGGAGCATGAAAAGGTAGATTAATGAACTCATTGCACAGAGATGGAAAATTATTATAGATTTTTTTTCAGCATTATCCTGATTTATTAATTTGGATTGATCGCACACAGCAGGGTGATTCTGACAGGAATGATCACAAAAGCTTCTGTTGAATTGTGGTTTCACAACCTTATTATTAAGTGATGAGTGATCCACACAATAAAGCAAAACAAGTTATTGTCACCAAGCAGGTGCATTCATTGTCTCAGTAATGAGACATTTTGATGTCAGAAAAATAAAGGTATGTGTAAAATAATTGCATTTATTGATGTCCATCTTCAGTTTCATTGTTTGGTATGCTGGTTCCTGGTTCCACTTTATCTAATAGATTTACCTCTTTGTTCTGGATCCTTCAGGAATCTATAAAACAACAGCTCCTGATTCTCGTCTTCGCTGTTTGTCCGACTAAATGCTGCACAACCGATTGTCATTGTGACTTTCTATTGCACTAAAACACTGACAACATTCTATTGGTGGATGGCTGAGAAGCTGCCCAATCAGAGCACATGTTTAAGTATCCTGGGCGCTGATTGGCTCAGATCAAGCTAAGCAGCAACCCTGATGGTTTCATACACGGGGTGATATTGGTGCAGTTATGTATAACAATATGTACAATATAATTAATATAAGTGGGTTAAATGAGTGCATTACTGTATGTATTACAGTAAATATAAAATTAATTTGTTAAAACATGTATTATTACAATGATAATACGTGTATTTGTGTGTAGTATATATCTGTTAGCTGTTAGCTAACCAAGCTAAACAAGGTAAAAGCTAAATATTTGATTGAGTATGTTTCTCTTGCTTTTACTTTTAATAAAAAAACATAACGTCTAATGAATGTCACCTTAGTAAATCATCAAGCTGCTCCAGGTAACTATGTTAACTAGTCTAACTTGCTAGCTAGCTAAATTACTGCTGAAGCTAGAAACCGGGTCAGGAAATCCCCACAGCTGCTATTTCAACTCTAGTGGAGTCCAATGGGATGCGTTTGATATAGTGTCGTTATGAAAATCTATATTTTAAAGTTGTATTATACACTATAATGTATCAACCGGACTGTCCACAAACATTTGGACACTAACTTTAGCTGCGTCTACTGTCACCATGGGAAACAGTCACAGGGGAAAACACAGCGTAGTTGTATCAGTGCAGATTAATGTATAAGTTCAGTCTATTTTGCAACTTCAACAATTCATTAAAACACGGATCTATAATATTCTCATCATGTCCGAGCAGGATGTGCAGAGGAGACGGACTCACCCCTGAAGCTGCAGCTGGGACCTCCCTGGAGAAGCCATCCTGAATATGGGACAACAGCAGCAGCATGAGAGGAGGAGGTGTTTCAGTTACTGGTCTCCATAATTAGCATTTCAAATTCAGTGCAGTTTGTGTGTTTTATGTGAGAGAATGAGAGACTTCAGAATAAATTCTCTTAGAAGAGAGTTTTCTTCTCCCCACCCCCTGTAAACACATCATCACCAAATCATTTTGATGTCTTGAATCAGGATTAACTTCAAAGATCCTCAGCAGTTTATTTATCTCACCCAAAATAAAAATAAAAAAATCTCTTTTGAAGGAACTCACACTCTTTTTCTCTCCACTATTTTCTTTCAGATTCATCCCCTCCTATCTGGCAGCTGCTAAGTATCAGAAAGTCTTTATGGTCCCTCCTGTTCCCCCCCTTGAACTGCTAATGCTCTGCTCAAGTGATATTTTTTTTTATATCTCTCAGTGTATGTGATCCTTTTTCATTTTGTGGCAGGGCTTCTATCTCTCGCTCATCAGTCCTCCCCCCAACACACAACTTCCCACAGGCTACCCACAGTAGTCTCATCCAGACCTGTCACTTCATCTACTTTTAATGGACACTGAGCTTCCTCTGCGCGCAAGCACATCAAGTGTGTCGCAAAATCAAATTTTCTAGCCTAGATGAAAACACACTTCGGACTTGCAGTGGAAGGATGGGAAACACATCCATGACCCAGTTTGCTTTACAAAATAAAACAAAAAAAAAAACACGTCCTGAGTGTGAGTCGAGGCAGGGAGGATCTTGAGAGATAGTTTTGAAGGCCCCATGGGCAGAGTCAGTTTTCCTAATCAGTAACACAGATGCTGCGTCTGATCCCCCAAAGCCTGTTCCCGCTAACAAAACACATTTGAAGTAAGACATTGCCATTGGTGAGATGATTACAGTCACCTATGCTCAGGGGAGAGCTCAGCAGAGGCCAGTCAAACCGAATCGCGAGGCTTCAAACGGCCCGCCACGGATCCGCGGGATATTAGGAGATAATGCATCAAGGGGGATGAAGTGTCAAATGGCTGGTTTGTTCCCGTGGACACTGCATTCATCATAGTTATTGTGTGGCTGGCTCGGTCGCCGAGGCAGGCCCGTCTGGCCGGCGAATAGAGAGACGTGGTCTGTATCGAAACTGACACATCAGAATGGAGAGAGGCTTATCTATGGAAATATATTTCTGGATGGTCTATTTACAAGTTATTGCAGCCAGCAATGAGTCAGAAATAATATGGAGTGACGCTTGAACTTCCATCAAACATAAAAACAAAGCTGTTGCTGAAAGAAATTCATTCGCTGAATTGCTTTAACCACGCCTGTTGCCAATCTATTGTCTCTATGGCTACAGTGAACAAGAATAGGCCCCGTACACACTGTAAATCACCAAGGAGGGAAAACAAGGCAATCTCATCTTCTGCGGTTTCCTGCTCTATGTTACTGCATTTACAGTGCTTCTGATTCAGCCCTCTGTGGTGCTGTTAGGACAAATGCAATACTAACAACATTGTTCAGTGGCGGTGTGTCTCTCCCGGGCGTTGCTGGAAATGCACAGGCGATAACACCCACTTCAGAGACCATTTCGAAAAGGAATCAGTTTTATCCGAACACACACATGTGTACTGGAACATGCATTTTGCTGCGGGCCCCCTCACGTGTGCACATATACAGTATTTATACGCTGAGATCTCTATTCTCCGTGCCCAGTGAAGCAGAACAGAGGCAACAGCGGTGTCCCGGTTTGACTCGAAAGAGATTTGCAGCAAATGAGCTCATCCATCAGCAGAAGCGCGTGGGGACAAGGGGATGATGAGGAGAAGGAGGGCGAGGAGGAAGATGAAGAGAGACGTTGGTGTGGGGCGGCGGCCCAACAGAAGCAGGGCTGCTCGTAGAGGAGCTTCGCCGTGAAATACGACGGCCGTGGCATTTCCACGCCCTCCCACACCTTCTCCTACTCGGCTTGGTCCTGGTCCAGTTAATCTTAAGATTTGCTGTGCATGTAAAAAGCCATGACATTTAGGAGAAGTAGCATTTTTACCTTCACCAATAAATTCTCTCTGTAAAACTCAGTACCAGTCATCGGTGTTTATTTAAACCAAATAAAATATTCAAACCATACACTGTGTATAAAATGGACGAAGCTAACATCACATCACCTGTTGGTTTGTGGACTTTTGAAGCAGGGAGTTTGGTATTTGAACATCACTACGTTGGTTGATTGGAGCCAGGAGTGACCATATTTGGAAATGAAGGGAGGAGTAAGGAGGCGGGTCTAACCATTGAACCAGAAGATGCTACCCAATGAGTTGATCAAACCAACCTCGCCAATCAGACTTCCTCTTCTTGAAGACTAATATCTGCTCAATGACACACACTACGTATTACTCCGCTGACATTTTTTCAGATGGATCAGAAGAAGATGACTCATGGAAAAAATGTATGATTGAAAATGATCCATCGGGATTATTGCTTTTTTTTTTTGCACTTCTGCATTGGCCTTACCTTTGAGATCCAGTTGTTGTGTGCACTTTCATACAGTCTATAATTCAGACCAAGAAAGTGTTTTATGGCTTCACCAAGTGGAAACATTTTAGGTGCGTTTTGAACAATTTTATAAATCTTTCCTCCTAAAATGAGCTTTTCTTCCTTCCACAAATCCAAAACACACACCAGAACTAGTTTACCACAAAGTTCGTGGAGTTTGATGGATACATTTGATTCATCTTGAATGGCAACAAATGCATTCAAACCAGTAATATGTTGAAAACGATAACTCAGCAACAAAATTTGGGACTGAAAAGTGAATCCGTGGAGGGTTTAAAGAAAAGAAGTCGACTGATGACTGATCTAAAACAATAGACCATTTGTTGGCTTGCATTTTAGTCATTGATTTGTGGTCAGAGTTTGAACCATGCCTCAATTAAAAGTTGTACTGGAGAAGAATCACTCCTGTGGGTATACATTACAACTTTAAAGTTGAAGCAGCGTCCTCTCGGTGATGGTACAGTAAATGCAACCAGGACAGGAGTGTTTCATTTAACCTGCCAATACTTTAGAAACTCCACTACAGCTGCAAATAAACTTCTTATCACAACTAAGGGCCAATGCTCAGACTAATTAGTGCTAAAAAACTGACGTGTAGACATGTGTCCCCGTAGTTACTAAACTCACCTGTCAAGCTTTCATTGTTGCACGAGGCTCCCGGCTGAGATTTACTTCTTGAAATTCTTTAGTAATTTTTAAAACAATAAGTCGCTCACTTTACAAAAGCAAGACTCTTCACTGACAGTTGTTGTCCAGCTCTGGATAGCTAGCTAATTAAACTGACATTAGCTCAGTGAGTTGGTGGGGAATAAAAACTCTCCAGCTGGCTCATTTTAAATACTGGATGTCCGTGGATATGATATTTTACTAAAAAATACTCTTGTACTGCAGTATGGAGCAGGTCCGACGTATAGCAGGAGACAGTGGGAAATATAAGGTAGGATTATTCATGTACGGGTTCAGTACATGTAATAAACCAAACAGACTTTGCAAACTTTGCAACCTTGCACCAAAGGATTCAGCATTTTCATGTGGATATTTATTTTTTGGGTGATTTTTAAAGATGATTTGTTTTGGATTTTAAGATTTTTTATCACTCACTTTTGCTGGTATGAAACTCTCAATGCTGTGAAATTGAATTTACAAATCTTGCCAAGCTGCTCAAAATTAGGCTGTGTTTTAACTTTCAACATAAAAACAGATCGGTTTTAGAAAGAGAACAAATTTTTGTTAAATGTAATAGAAATTTAATAGAAAATCTTAGGTAATGTTGATTTGAACTTGCTGGAGTGCAGACTTCCTGAAATCCAGTAAAAATTAAGAACGGCGTGGTTAGAAAATACAGATTAGATATTACCTTTTTTTAATCGTGTACCATATTTTTCGGACTATAAGGCGCACTTAAAATCCTTTAATTTTCTGAAAAATCAACAGTGCGCCTTATGTATTAATTCTGGTTGTGTTTACTGAGCTCGAACCGATTTTATGGTGGTGCACGGCGCTCAAAAATCTGTCAAAATGTTTTAGTACGACTTTGGTAAACTACGAAGCTGCACCGCTTGATGGATTGTCGGAGCATTACGGCTACTGTAGTCAGGAACCGTACCACACTACGTATTACTCCGCTGACACTATATTACGGTGTGCACACGGTGTGGCACCTGTTAAGAGACAGTTGCTTAATGTGCCTTATAATCCAGTGCACCTTATGTATGAAAATACATAATACATACTGTTCATTCTCGTTCATTGATATTGCGTCTTATAATCCAGTGTGCCTTATGGTCCGAAATATACGGTAATTGTGTTTTTATTAGTACTTTTGTATAGATGCTTTTACCAAAGATGCACATGTAACACCAAGATATATTCCCACATGGCTTTTAGGTACCACCCACTTGACAATAAATCTGATGAAAGGATGTTTCTTAGTGTTAAATGTAAAGATGATTTTACATACTAAGTTGGTTGGGAGGACATGACAGCAATTCCAGCATTTTTTTTCTCTATATTTTTGGAGGGAAACAAACCAAAACCCTCCAAACTGTTTGAGTGTGAAGAAATAATAGTGTAAAAATGTAGCTATGATATAGTCAAGCACTTTTTCATTTATTTTTTTGTTCATTTCAAGTCAAGTCAAGTCAATCTTTATTCATAAAGCACATTTAAAGCAACAGACGTTGACCAAAATGCTGTACAAAAACAAACAGATAATAAAATCTACACAAGTAAAATGAAATAAAAATGCAGTAAGAGCAAAATAAATAAAATACCTAAAAAACAAGTAATCTAAAAGACCAGTTCTCAGTCCGGTTTAAAAGGCAAAAATAGGTTTGAACGAGTTTTAAAAGTGTCAACTACTAATTTCTTCAAGCTAATTTAATTCAAACTTTATTTCAAACTTCAAGCTAATTTAATTTTATTATTGAGTGTACCAATGTAAATGGCCTGGGCACACTATTTGCATTGATTATTTTTCTTATAGATGTGGTTTTCTGCATTTAGGTTTTCTGGTTGTGTGTAGGTTGTATGAAGGTTGTGTGACGGTTGTATGAGCCCTACACACACACAGCAAACAGACAGCAGCAGCTACATTGACACACCTGAACATTTCCTGGAGTTGAATTTTCGGTGTGACACTTTTTCAAACACACGTTGTTGTGTTTGAAAAAATGTCTTATTAACAAGTTATTTCTTGGACCTACTGAGTTTTAATAATAAATGAAAAATATAAATATATTTCATGACGATCCAGTCTAAGATGAGGCATCTCTGCCTCCTCTCTGATTTTCTATTCATAGCCGACAGCAGATGACCCAGCGGAGACAAGCGACTGTTGCATTAACAGCAACCCTCCAGATTCCACAGGAGGTAGTAAGGTGTGACTCTTAATCATTCAGGTCATATTTATACTCCCCTCACACCAAGCTATCTAATTTATTCTGTAGAAAACACTGGTTTATCATACATAGGGAGTTTTTTTTTTTTTTTTTAAACTCTTGGCCTGCTGCCCGTTTTGCCTCTGCAGAGGTCACATGGGGATGCTGCAGAGTCTTTCATGGGTGAGGAAATGCTCGGAGCTCCAGAGCAACCCAGAAGACAAAAGGATAATGGCATCTTGTCCTTCTGTTTTTATGTCTTTGTTTTCGTGCACTTTCTTTTCAGACTTTGCCAGTTTGTCGCACCCAAGCTGGAAAAAAAGAGCAGATATCAGTTCCCCGAGGAAGCATCTGTCCCGCGCCAGGTGAGAGTTACATCTGTAGGTGTTTTAGCAAATATGGAGACGAAAAAAAAATCAATCCCGCCTGTTTTCTTCTTGCAGGAGACGGCGTTGGTATAAATCTGTGCTGTAGCTGCTATTTCCCTTGAAACAGGTGAAGACTGCAGTCGCATTTATTTATAGGAGAAAGCTACATAACAATAACATAGCTTATGAAAAAAGAGGGAAAACTGCAACAGTTTGTTCACTGCACATTTGCTGTGTGTCCTGCAGGCAGTGCAGGCCTGGCACTGAAGAAGATGTGGCATTTGGTCAAGTGTGTGTGTTGCGCGAGTGTGTGTGTGTGTGTGCAACCCCCTAACCCCACCACGGGGTGCAGAGACAACATCCTCTGGGGGCAGCCAAGGGTACTTCCAACCGGCTGACATTTCTGACAGCCTCTGATAGAGCCCAGAGTGCTGAATTATTCATACAGGTGTTATGGGGAAAGGTTGCCATT
The DNA here is from genome assembly GCA_900323345.1 of Pseudochromis fuscus. Lineage (NCBI taxonomy): Eukaryota > Metazoa > Chordata > Actinopteri > Pseudochromidae > Pseudochromis > Pseudochromis fuscus. The sequence continues at coordinate 27,938 of OOFC01048619.1, forward strand.
TTCACAGGAGAGACCAGCCCCCAGATGAATTGTGGCTGTTTTTCCCCTGCAAGTGAATACAGTAGTAATGATTTGGGGCTGTGATGGCTTTTAAGGCCAAATGGCAGCACCATCCTCTGTCAGCTCGCACGCTGAAAGCTCGTACATCTCGCTGCTTCCTCAGCCAGAGCAAACCTCTTAGACTTAATCAGCCGGGTTTTGTTTTACTGCTCGGACAGTGAGACGAAAACAGCGGTGCCTTATGTCAGAATGAATAAACGGACCATCATATTATCACCATTACTCTATTTCCTCAAGTCCTTAGGTCTCTAATGATGGCCAAGGCCTTGGTCCATATGAACAAATGAATACATTTGGACCCTAAAAACCGGTTGGGGGGAAACAGGGGTGAAAAAATTACCGTATTTTCCGGACTATAAGCTGCTAGTTTTTTCCTATGCTTTGAACCTTGTGGCTTATGTATCGGCGGCACAAAGCTCGTTGGCTTTTTACAAGCTAGCAAGCTCCGTGCCGCCGATACATTTAGCGTCGTCACATCAGACCTGGTCAGAGTGGACCACATGAAACTGTTCGAATAAATTCAATAGCAGCTTATAGACAGGTGTGCTCAATAGTCCGGAAAATACGGTAAACAAATATTTCACAATAAAAGCCCAGCCAAGAAATTAAAGGTTCCGGCCATAGATTATTTATATGATATAGATGTAGTCACCATCACCCATTGATTTGTGGATCCAGGAGTTTAACATCTGAACATCCCCATTTTGGATTTATGTAGCCAGAAGTGACCATATTTGGATTTGAAGGTAGGAGTGAGGAGGCGGGTCTGACCCTTGAACCTGACGACTGTCTACTGTATATGTGACTCCAGGTCCAGTCTGGTCTCACTGGATACTAGAGCTGTCAGTCAAACTAACCACACCCGTAAATCTTACTCTTCTCTCAGCCTAATATCTACTTCATGATGAAATGACTTTCAGATGGACCAGATCACTGAGAAGAAGAGTTGACTTTAGCGAATGACATCAGTCCAAAATGTATTGACTGAGTATGTCATGATAAAAGAAGTATGATTTTTGAGTTGAAGTCAGTTGGAGTTTGTGGGAGTCAGCATCTAGTGGCCATTGGTGATATTACGCTTTTTTGCACTACTGTATTGGCTTCGCTTTGGAGACCATCTCTTATGTATGGTCTTCTGTTCGCTGAAACCCTTGGAGTGAGATTATATTTTGAAATCCCATCCCAGAGAAAATACATAAAAGAAGAGATAGATAGATAGATAGATAGATAGATAGATAGATAGATAGATAGATAGATAGATAGATAGATAGATGGCAGAATGAAGGCCATGGCCACTAATTGATCTCCTTTTACAATTGATGGGTTCACTCCAACCAAATCATGAAAGACATCTTTTGTTACATACTAGTATTTAGTCCTGCACATTTCTCCTCTTTGCTCATTACAGCTGAACTGAAAAATTGAAGACAACGTGTTTTCACTACAACAATGTTGCTGTTACAGTTGATCATCAAAACACTACTGTCATTAAAGGATTAGATCAACACGTTCAGATTTTTTTGTTTTGTTCTTTGAGACTGTGAGATGAGAAGGTTGATACGACTCTCCGTTAAGTCTGAAGACCCAGGAGGCACTGATCCTTGTTTTGCATAAACACATGAAGCAGCTGAGAAATTGTGACTTTCTGTCTTTGTACAAAAGAACAAAGGATTACAACAAGTTGATTACAGAGCTGTGAAGATTCAGGGAGTGCAGAGAGCCCACCTCCATCCTTTATGCTAAGCCACACTGTAAATACATTGATTTATCTTACTCTTTTCAGCAGCTTGATGCCATTAAAATACCAATTATATAAAATGTTACATGATAAAAATGCAGTTCAAAGCTTAAATGTATATTAAATTGTGGATCAGGGCTAGATTTTAATTAAATGAAGAATATATGTGTGTGAAAACTAAGACACATTTACTCAAGGGTTTTGTGATCCAATAAATTTACAAAATTGTATAATATCTGTATCAACTGAATGTTTTAAATACACGATTAAACTTAAATTTTACAGTAATTACATAACTAATGATATCATTTGTGAAATTATGATATATTTGCAAATGTATTGTGAAAGTTTTTTATATTAAAAAAACAACAACAACAACAACCCTTGGGTCAAAACATCCTGTTTCAGACAGAGGATGAAATGAGGGACTGTATAAATGGCTATTATAGGATAAACATGAACTTTTTTGAACTGCGATCTATGCAAACTGCTCCAGAGGAGGCTCCGACTATAAATATAAAGCTGGGAATGAGCATAATAGGTCCTCTTCAAAGACAGAATTTCAAAAAGAGCACAATTCTGAGATAAAACCACAAAAATGTACGAGGAGGAAAAAGGGATAATAATATTACATAATGTCAATAAAGCATTTCAAGTAGCCCTAATCCTTCTCTGCAGGACAGGAATTTGTTGAATACTTTAGATAATCCTAAAAGCACAGACACAGCTCTAATAATTGTCTCTCTTTATTCCATTTAAAGAAGAGGTGGAAAATGTGACACAAATTTATATTTACATAATTCGATCCTGCAAAACGAACATCATGCTGTTTTACATTATCAGTATTTAGAATGGTTTTTAATTATAATTTTGAGCTTGAACCATCCGTGTCCTGAACATGGTGTCACTCACTTCTGTCCACAGACTGTTTAGAGAAATGGGTGAACTCAAAAATGAGGCCAATGTGAAGGTGAAAAAAGTGCAATACTCCAGACGGCCACTAGAGCCTGGTTCCAAAACACTCTCTGACTTCAATTCAAAAATCATCATCCTCAGGTTCAAGGGTCAGACCCACCTCCTCACTCCTCCCTTCATATCCAAATATGGTCACGTCTGGCTCCAAAACAACCAACATGGCCACGTTCACATACCAATCCTGGCTTCAAAACATGAATCCACAAACCAACGGGTGATACCATGTTAGCTTCATCCACTCTATACAGTTTACTCCTGCATTTCCACTGGTGCCACCTCGCTTTGCCTCGCCCCGGATCAGGCCGCCTCGGTTGCATTTCCATTGTCGAGGATAGTCCCTCCTCCGTGTAGCTGGCTGCCTCTTCCCTGTAGCTGGTCATCAAGTGAAGGAGAACGCTGATGAAGGAATATTCAGATCTCTACTGCTGTGATGTCACAGGAAGCAGTTTGAAGATTGTTTCAGGCAAGAAATGAATTGTTTTTACTTCAAATATGTTGTTAATTCATCAAGTTAGAGCCTGGTTAAAAAGTTGCTCCGCCATTTTTGGAGCTCTAGCTACCACCTCCGTCAGCTGTTCAACCGACCGGGCGCTCAGAGCTCACGTTGTTTTCAGTTGACTTTTTTAAATAAAATTTTAACGGTTCACTAAAGTGCTGTTTTTGTACATTAAACTGATCTATTTAGTGGTTTTCCCCACATAGTAGAAACTTGTTATTCTGACTATAAACGTGCAGACTGTCTGCTTGGAGGTAGAAATACTTCTGTGCTGTGCAGTGATGACACAGTGACGATTTAGACCAATAAGATTTTAGTACCTGCTCGTACCTGACCGGGTACTTTTTTGGAGCTGCAGGAGAGGAGGTACAAAAAAATTGTACCTGGTACCAAGTTCCAGTTTTTTGCCCGTGGAAACGGCTAAAGGCGACACGGGGCTGCACCAGTGGAAATGCACCATAAGTCACAGTATGGAGGATCATTCTGAAATGATTGGGCCTCCATGAAAGTCCAGTTTGATTTCATATTTCCTGCAGTTTCCTTCCTGTGTCGTCTCACTCTTCACTACTAATGCGAGTGTTTTGGCTCTCACCCTTGCCTGTGCTACTCCGTCATTTACGACTGCAGCAGCTTGTGTTGTCGCGCTCTGCCATCAGTCTTTGGCGATGTTGACATGAAACATCCCACGCCGCCTTGTCAACACTACCGCCAGTCCTGTCTCTCGTCACGTCGTGTAGCTGGCAGACAATACCGCCACCAAAGTTACATTCTTCTGCTAGGTTTATAATTAGGATTTAATCACAAAGTGTGTATGAACTCATTTATGTCACGCTGTTGCGGTGGATATGTGTATCATATCCTGCGAAAATTCACCACGCTGATGCCTTTTCATTCGTCATTAAAAATTCACACACAGGAATTTATTATGACGTGAGAGTAGGTTCAGTATCCAGCCACAGAATCTTAGTTGGTGTAATCGCTGTAAAGATGCCTCACCTACCACAAACCTGATCTCTTTTGTTGCCTGGCAACAAGCTGCAACCCAAGGGCTTCCATGATCTGATCTGTTAAACTGTCCCCCACCGTCGCCACCATAACCCCACCAGTATGCACATTTTTTTTAGACCATCTATCAAGTGTTCCTCCAGAGCATTGTCATGTTTTACAAAGCTTTTGCAGCCAGCCTGTGATTTGTGGTCATGAGTCACTCTCACAAAGAAGCATAACTTGTTATTGACTGGTAGGACAGACGGTGGCGATGAGAAAAGGCGTAATGGGGTTTCACTTCAGAGCTTCTTGGCTTTCAAGCACAAGTTTCATTGTGTGTTTACGTATTGATGATACATTGCTGGTTCTCAATGTCTTTTATTTCCTTGTCACTCCCAATACTGCAGCCCTTCACTGACTCCCCCCCTCACCCCCGCCTCCTTCCACCCTTTTTCCTTTCAACCTTATTGTTCAGCTTTCATGTAAGACTCGAGCACAACCAGCTTTTTTCTTCTTACATTTGTGCATGTCGTGCATCAAGCACACGCAGAAACACACCCACTAGCCTGGCTGTTAGAAGATATTAACCAATTTAAAATAATATAAACAAACATTAGCTGAACTGAAGTAAAAGAGTCACTTTTTAGCACAAAGAGCTAACAAAATTAGTCATGTCTGAGGCAAGGTCACCGAGCCACCTCCCACACTCTTGGCAGCCGCCAGCCACTCCAGGGAAAAACTTTTTGCACATTTGAAGCTACGAGTCATTAGCGATGCTGATAGAAACACACTTTAATTAAGACTGCTGCATTTTGGACTTAGATGTCACATCTGAAGATTAATAAGTAATATCAGGGGTGTGTTGGTATGCAAATAGAACAGACATGCCTCCAAGCTAAACTGGTGCACTTGCCGTATCACCGAACAGAGCCAAATTAGCATGCTGGAACACAAGTGCTCGGTGCCCCCCCTCCCAGGCTGAAGTGCTTGGCTCCACTTGTGGGCGAAATATTACCAGCCAGCTGCTCGCTAGATAACAAATAAGAACTGGAGCAGCAGCAGGTTGGACCATATGCAGGTGTTTGTGCTTTTCCTTACCTGCTTTCACCCTCTCAAAAAAAAAAACAATCTAATTCAGCTGGAAAGGAAAGGTCAAAAGAATATTTAAGGCCAGTCTCACTCTTTTTTTTATTTTTTTGGTTTACTGCTGTGTTTATCAGAAATATGTCTAACAAACCTAATGAATGCATTTCTCTCTGCATAAAACCTTCAAATAAAATTTGACATTATGGGTTGATTAAGAGAGCTGGACACTAAAATAAGTTGTTCGTTGGACATGCTTTCGCATTTGAAGGAATGCATTAGTGACTTCATCTGGCAGTGCCAACTGACTTCCTATTAGCTCCCAGCATGCATTAAATAATTCACTGGTACAGCTCTTTGAAACTTTGAGTCTGATTTATTGGGCTACAGTCTCATAATATTAATAGTCATTTTATGGCTTTTGCATTACTCAAACTAGAAAGCACTGAGAGAGCACAAACCTCTGCTATGACATAATCCATGTCTGATCTTGTCTCAGATTGTCGACATTATCATCCTGCACATGTGTGTGTAGATTTTCAACAGAATCCAGTGTGATGATCCAAAGTTAGATATTTTACCCAGTGAAAGATTTTACTGTTTTCACTTTGTGCTGCCACGCTCATCTTCTTCTTCACTGCTTCCAGATGCAGCAGTCTGGTTCTGTTATTGGGGTTTTGTTGCCCCCTGCTGGTTTTCTGTCACCATTGTCTCTGTTACATTTGTCCACTATAAGTTATAAAACTTGCACTGAACTTGTCCTGAACTGATAATGTAATAACTTTTGGCTACTAACATAATAATTTATTACATTATTGGCTGCTTATTATGTTATTGGCCTGGTAAAAGAAAAAAAACTTTGCAAATGTAATAACAGAGCCAATAATGTAATAAATTACATAAACTAATAAATTAATTTTATTATCTTATTTTATTTATTTATCGACCATTATTTTATTGACTTCAACAATCCCATCTTTTGATCTTGGTCAAAATGTAACAATTTGTTCCATGGCCATGCTCTATCTTTTCCCCAAAATTTTATCAAGCTCTATTCAGTGGTTTTATCTGTAAAGTTGCTAATATACAAACACACAAACAAACCGAGAGCAGCAAAAACACAACCACCTTGGTGAAGGTAAATATCGTAAAATTGCCAGGACTTTGATTCACATCTATTTTTTTATACCACCAAGGAGGTCGTGTCTGTCTGTCTGTCTGTCTGTCTGTCTGTAAGCACAATTATGAAAAACTACTGAACAGATGTTGCTAACTGTTTTTGGACAGATAGGGTACTACCCAAGAAACAGATGATTCAATTCTAGGAAAAAATCAGAGGATAAGATCCTGTCCAAAGACCTGTTGGTATTTCACCACAACAGGGCAACAGTGTTCAGTCCGTGGCATCAGTACAGATGGATTATGTCTTGGTGGAGGTTTGTGCTCTCTTGGTGCTTTCTTGTCCTTAGATTTTTTTCCCTGCCTACTAACCACTGGTCACAAATGGTATGACATTGGTGTTACTGAATGTCAGACATGTGTATTGCATCACTTGTGGGCAGGAACACACACCATCCTGGCCACTTACATTATCATTTAATGCAATCTGGTACGATGCTGACTCATGTTGTTGTTAGTCTTATAATTATCTTGAAATCATTCATTTAAACTGTAGAATATTGCAAAAGAGAATTTTCATGTCTTCTTCAAGCAGTTGCACTAAAAGAATAAATAATATTGTACAGATTTAAATATATATAAATACATTCTTCCCTGGATATTGTCTTTGGGTTGATCTCGGCCTGTCTTGGAGTCATATTGAATTCTTATTGACCGCTGAAGTTCAAAAACATCCATATGAGCTGAATCGCAGCTTTCACTTCATTTTAAAGTGCACACACCTCTGTAATATTCCTTTTGAAAGTCCGTGGATTCCAACAACAAAGGAGGATACAGCCGCCGCGGTGCCCACCACCTTGACTCTCCACTCCAGCTCACTATAACAAGCTTGTAGCAGGCTGCACTTTGACCTGCTTCTTCTCAGCCTCCTTCAGTCACAAAAAAGTGTGCTACTCATGTGAAATGATTAAGAAACACAGAGCTGAGCTACCTCGGCTGGTCTCCTGGCAATGTCACCTACGCAGTTGCGTCGGTGCTTGTGCCTTTTAATTTTCCAGCACAGCATTAATGCAAAGGTAATTACGCGTGCAGTGTGAGAAAAACAAGCAAACAATATTTGAGGAAAGGTTATGGTTGGAAGCTAAACCGCCATAATTAAGTCATTAATCTGGCCAGACGTAACACGTTTCCCCCATAATGCTCTAGTTAGCTGTCATTTGTGGCTGCCTGCTGCTTTGCTCTGCTCTGATTTGGATGATTTACAGTGTGATTTTGTGTGTGCATGTGTGCATGTATGGTTGCGAGGGATTATTCTAATGACATATGAGGACTTTTGACCATAACTCATTGGTTTTGATGGTGTTTTTATGTCGCTGGCAAAGATGCGAGATTAATGTGTACGCTTGACATTTGTGGTTTATTAGCATTTTGTTTTGTTTTTTTCATTTCTGTCGACATATATCATTATTAAAGCACCCCGGTGATGCCCTGTATTTATGACTCCTGCTGGTGTCTCTCTGCTTTGCAGGCGTTTGGCATCAGCAATTAAGCTGGGCCAGAGCTACTTCCACCTCCTGCAGTAAGAGGAAGAGGAGAGGCAGGAGGAGGAAGAGGAGGTAGGAGCAGCTGGAAACAACCTCCCTGCTTCTCTTTAGACTCAGACAGCGATCCTGAATGGTGAGGTAACGACTCGCATATAGACTGTATTCAACCAGGTCACAAAAATTAGGCCACAATAACAATGCAATACCACTAATGTCCACTAGATGCTGGCTTCAAAAAACTGTGACTCCAATTCAGAAATCTTAATTTTCAGCCATGGGATATTCAGTCAATACATTTTTTCCACAAGTACCTCTGATGTTAGTAAGTAAAGTCCTCTTCTCAGTGATCTGGTGGTCCTTCTGAAAATCATTACATCAGTAAGTAGATGTTAGGCTGAGAGAGGAGGAAGATTTAGGGGCGTGGTCAGCTTGATTGACATGTCTGGTCTCCAGTGAGCACACATGGGCAGTGACCTCTGGTTCAAGGGTCAGACCCGCCTCCTCACTCCTTCCTTCATATCTAAATATGGTCACATCTGGCTCCAAACAACCAACATGGCAACGTTCAGATACCACACTCCTGGCTTCAAAACATGAGTTGTCCACAAACCAACAGGTGACTTCATATTAGCTTTGTCCATTCTATGTACAGTGTATGAACTCACCTTTGATAAAGGCCTGTGTTGTGTAAAATGAATATTAAACACTTTGCTTTTACTCTAAAGTAAAACTATAGTGAGATTAAAGGTCTTTCCTCCAAAAGCTTTTACACCTACCTACACATTTACTCGCTTAAAATGCACCATTCCATGTTTTATATTAACAGTAGGAGAAATTACTATGCAAAATATGAGAAGTGATGGATTTAATGACAACACCACATAGAGTTATCACCCAGATCCCTCGGCACAATGGCCACATAGTGTTGTACAGTGTTGTTTCTAGTATCATCGGCTCATTGTTCTCAGTGTAAAGACTCTGATATGCTGAGAATATAACTGTCAGGTCAACACCTAAACAGAAACATGCACTCAGGAGATTAGCAGTTAAATTGTCTGATTGATTTGAGGACACCAAAACAAATCTAAACTGAGACTGAATAGTGGATTCACACACTATTTTATTATTAAAAATCCTCTATCAGTTAAAAGCTGGGTCTTTGATTAGGGCTAGGGCATGACTGACATGAACAAATAAAAAAACAGGCTGAGGAAAAAACAGGGATGGATAAAGAAACATATGTGGTTCCTGCAAATGTTTCAAAATAAAAACCCTTCTAAGAAATTAAGACTTTCATTTTATTGGAATGCTAGGTGCTTTTAATTTGAAGGGTTTTCTTATTACTACCCCAGTTATTTATAACTGGTTGTAACTTTAATGTTTTGAGGCATCATACTGAAAAATCAAACTTATCTAACAGAGGAGATTACAACATAAAAGCCTGCTTCAAGTAGAGGCATCTCTTCTGCTTTTGAGAAAAAAAAAAAAAAAGATTTGAGGTAACATAACTAATCTGTGTATATGAATTTTACCGGAGGTTTGCAGAGTTGCATGATGGTCTGAATGTTTGTTTTGTAGATAAAAAATTAATATTAGTATAATTAGTATTCGTATTTCCATCAGCTTTCACAAATGTCTTATTTTATCTTATTTTTTTCCTTTTTTTAACTGAC
>OOFC01048620.1:9858-24031 GCA_900323345.1 Pseudochromis fuscus
CATTATATTTAACAGAAATGAACCTGGTGACTGTGAACTCAGGTTTACAAGTCTTACAATGTGTGTGTGTGTGTGTGTGTGTGTGTGTGTGTGTGTGTGGGTGCATTGTATGAATGTGTGAATGTGTTTGTCTCAGAAACAGCGAGTGAGAGAAGCCAGAACAAGACAGTATGTGTGTGTGTGTGAGCGAATGGATGGGAATGAATATTAGATCAGCGGGTCAGTTGAGGATAAGTTGTAGCAGCAATCAATGCACACTACACACACACACGCACACACACACGCACAAAAACAAGCAGGAACTTCCCACACACTCCTACACAGTTCCTTTTTAAATACCGTACTGTTCCTTTTTAAATAATGCACACCTACATTCCTTTAATCTTCCATCCACTAATCTATGTGTGTGACTGTCTCCATTTAAAAACAACATCCACACAGTGATTCGTCATTAAGCTGCAGTGGACGGGAATACAAATATTGCCACCACAGGACCCAATAATCAATTAGTGGCCATATATCAGCCTTCGGTCTCTCACTGTCTTTCAAATCTAAACTGATGCTTTTAAGCTGAGTGTGATATTATTCTGTACAACCAGGGAGACACTTGATCTTTATACATAATGCACTCCTCCTGTCACCATCATCGGTCTCCCCGTTTTCTGACTGAGGCACAGAGTGGGCTCATGTATCATTGTCATTTATATCAAACCATGTGACTCTTGATAATGTATAATTATGACAAATGACTGATGATGGTATTATGGAGCCTGAATATCGTATGCTTTCATATCTGTTTAATCAACGCTACGCAGAGCTCCAAAAATTTAGATGCTATAATATCTCTTTTTGTAGCCACAAGAGTAATTTGTTGGAGTGAAGACGTGCTCATGAATAAATATGTTGTCTGTGTATGTCTTCTGCCTACATAAACATATTTTACATATCGGTTTCTCGGCGTGCTGCATATGCCTGATATCTCTCCCGTCCATTCGAATGAGTCTGTGGAATAAATATCTGTGTCAGTGACCTGTGAAATGAGAAGTCACCAAGTATCTGCACAACAAATTCATAACATTATTCCACCGGATTCATTTTTATTTACACGAATCATAACAAAGTCATCCCAGGCCGCTTTTCAAAGTAAGGTCGAGAACTTACATTATCATGGAGAAAAATGCACAAGTTTCCTTGTTTAGTAACCGCTTACCGACAACGAGGAGGAAAAAAACTCTCATCTTACAGGAAGAAACATCAGACAGATCCAGGAGGAAATAACATTTTCATAATCCTGCAGCTCCACAAATATCACTACACAATGTACAAGGGGCACTGATTATGACGCAATAATCAATCGCTGAGTTTTTATTACCATTCTCCGTGTATTCCCCATGTCCAACTTGCAGATTAATAAAAAATTTAACAAGTCCATACCAATGAATTGGTTAACTAAAGTAATCAAAACTGTAATCACTTGTGCTGCGGCTCAATACAAAGCGCGGGCAGCGATGTCCAATAACACGAAGATCTCCATCAACCACATGCCGTCGTTTCTCCAGGTCAGCCCGCCTGTGATCAATCAGCGCAAAAATTAACCAGAAGAGAAATTTCAATTTCACGTTGCCGTATTGATTAGAGAATCGAGTCAATTACTGGTGACAACGTGAGCGATCTATACTGTATGTGGTCGAGAGCACAGAAAACAGCTGCCATTATCATTATGTGATTACAGCATTGGATTGAAGGAATACACGGTGGTTTGAATGGTAAAATAAAATCATAAAAAAGTATCAAAGCTAATGTTACTGACGGTTATATTCATATTTTCCACCTCGGGTTTTCCTGACTTTACTTCCTCATTGTTTCCCACCCACAGAATCCCCATTGTTGTATAAATACAAACTATGGCAACAAATGCAAATATTTTTCTTTTTCCCGTTACTTCCTTTCCTTCTAACCTCATTTAAATACATTACGTGGAAAAGTATTGACGAAGGATGAAGGTCAAGCTATGGAAATGACTTAAATATGGAAATGACTTATTTGGGGTGGTTGTTATTATTCCAAATAAGGAAATAATCTACATTTATAAGCACTAAAGGTCAAATGTTTGATGCTATCATTTGGTAATATTCATATGCAGATGAAGCAGTGTGTGGTTTGGTTTTATTGGTGCAGAAAAACAGAAATTCAGACTGATTTGTTTGTGATCTTGAGGTGCAATATATGTCTTATAGTCAGGTCATTATTCAGACTTCAGAAACAAAACTCTCACAAACAAGAAAACAACAGTCGGAAAAACTATAGCAATGCTCAACTTGTACAGTTCAGTCAAGGACAAAACATCCCATGACAAAAACATCCATTTATCCTTATTATCGACAATAAATAAGATCATTCAGATCAAAAAAACACCCAAACACAACCACTACTACAGTATGAATCAGACACCCCAGGCTTCAGCTATAATCTGTTTTCCCTTTGACTAATGAGATGAGGCGGAAGCTGGATGTTTGGACGCCAACAATACATGTTTGTACTGTTCATTTGATGGGGTCTTATGTGGCTGCGAGCGGAGTATGTCTGATCCTAATCTGTGTCCCCCCCCGACTGCTTGTCCTTAATCTTATCTCATCAGTTTGGCTATTCTAATCTACTTTATGAAAGCTTATGAAACTAATCGTCGCGCACAGTGACAGTGCAGCGGGCGACTGAGGCGTTATGCACTTGTGATTCAGCAAATGGGTCAGGCGAGGCCGTTTGTATTCGAAGGCCAGCCTAAAGAGCCTAAATGAGATTAGGTCCTCAAAGCTACGGGCTTCTGAGTGAACTCAGACGATCTATTATACTTACACTCTACATACTGGATGGTGTTATAGCGCTGTTTATTTAACTCTTTGTGATTGTTTGCTGGCATTTAAATTTTTATTGGTTGCCTTAGAAGAGGAGATAAATCAAGAGGGTAAAAAAGACCAATCTGTTTTGAGAGGATGCACCCTTGGAGTCACAGCCCTATCCTTCCCTAAATAAATAAACCTATAAAGACCTAATGTGTTCATTGCAGGAGACGATGAGAGGGCCCATTTAAAGCCTTGTAAATCAGTTTCGGCTGGCCGTTTAATTAACTTGTAAATTAATGCACCATGCTGTGTAAATTGGAGGGTGATAAATATTCATGTAGTTACCTAAGAAAAGGGCAAGGAGGAATCACAGCCACAACCAGATTGGGTTGCCAAGCAGCACACCTAGTAAACACCTTACTGGTATTTTATAGGAGGATCATTTGCATTTTCTTATGCTTCCTGGGTTATGCAAAAAAAAAAAAAAAAAAAAAAAGGAGTCACTCTCTCTGCCCCTGCGTTCACTTCACACCACCCCCACTCAGTTTCTGCCAGTGTCAGGTCATGGTATTATACAAGGCGAGCTGTCATGCAGTTGAAATACTTGACAGGGACAGTCTGATCATAAATTGGCAACGGACGACGGAAACATGGATACTGTAAATGCTACTTAAGTCAACACATTCACAATCAAGATAATGTAAAAAAAAAAAAAAAAAAGAGGTTGTTTTGCATCAGAAAGTGTGAAACTTCACCTTCAAATGTGCGTCTGTCGTGTAATATCAACAGACATGGGAGCCTCCTTATTCTACAGGGAGATACCCCAGTCTAGGATGTCTGACACAAAATCTATTTATATCAATACGCCTTCATAGCACTTTAGATAATGAGGTAAACAGAGCGGATCAAAAAGATTCACAACAACCGCGCAGACTGCTGATCATCACCGCCGTGGAGCAAATCTGGGAGGTAAAAGTGATTTTAAGGAACAGCTCACGTGAGGTCGCTGCCTGATTTGATTCTGTTTCACAGCGGAAGTAGTCAAATCATTGCTCCTGGTGGCTTAATTGACCTACACAGGCCTCTGTAATTGACCTTGCTGCTGAGGACAGGGGTGGTTAGATGCTGAGCCAGCGTTATGGGATCTGAAGGAAAATCTGCTATAAGGCGGGGGTCGTTTTCAATATCATCAAGGGACATGTGACTATTAAAAAGTGGCACTAAAGTGACTTGTTATTGACCAATAATGTGTTTTGAGTGGCAGCAGGGGATGTAGATGAATTCCCACTTGATTAGACTTCAGGACTAATTTTAATTTCTATGTCTGTGTCCTGTGTTGGAGCTGGATACAGTCAGGACGCACTATACACCCCTGTGGTTTTTTTTGGTGAGTGAAACAGCACCATCCTACTGTCGGGCAGGAAGACATGACTCTCATTCCCCCAGGAAATCAAAGGCTGACTACACTGGCCATCAGCAACACACTCTCATCACCATCATATCCAGCTGGCTCCCGCATTTCATCATTACGCACAGAACCAGACACTGACGCATCGAGATCAGGAGAATTTTTTTGCGTCATCATGATCACTGTTTTGTATGACCATATTTGGGTCCTGTTTGTTTCTTTTACAGGATGAGGTCGTTTTGTTATATATATATATCCAGGGGCAGAGAGAGATTAAGCTTCTGGCACCTGAAACGTTTTGGGCATATGTTCACAATCCTGAATTAAATCCTTCACGCTGCCACGCTCTTGTTTTCTGAATGGGAGGACAGAGTCGCAAACGGAGTATAACAGAGCAGCTCAGCCATCCTGGGAGCTTCAGGCAAACATGAATAAGGCAGCAGGCGACCGTGTTACGCAATAAAGCACACTGCACTATATCTGCTCTCCCACATTTACTTGCACTGGTTGTTTACCGTGAAACACTTTTCACTGCTTTCACTGAAGACTAGAAAAAAAGGAAGAAGAGGTAGAATATCCGGTTTGAATGTGTGCTGGCCGGACGGCGCACAGGGAATATTAAATTTAAGTGCCAAAGCTGCAGCTTCGACTGGGTGATGCTTGTTTACCAGTTGGGGGAGAAATACTGGAGCGACTCCCTCTACAGTCAAAATATAGTCAAAGGACTGAGGGAAAAAACGCCAGGAGGATAAAACAATAACAGAAACATATAGAAATGGGGAGGAAAGTTGGGGGAATTAATTCACTGATTATGTTTTCTTCCTTCGCTCTGTGCGTAAAATAACTACATCCAGGTTACTATTTATTCTAATATGTTTTATAATCCACCTCAACTCTTTAAATGACGCAAATAAAGGCTTTATAGGTCAGGAGCATCTCGTTTGGTAAGCTATTTTGGCCTATATCCTGATAGAAAAAATATCCACAGAAGCCAAATGATGGATCATAGGAGCAGAGATGCTATAAATAAAGCTTCGGTCCTTACCGACTACGCTCAAATGAGTCGGAAGAGGGCAGAGTGATAGTAGGAGGGATTTCTCCTTCCTCTCTCTCTCTCTCCCTCCTTTGAACAGGGCAATTTCACTCCAGCATTCATCCCGTTTCCACCAATAAGCCCAATGAGCTGAGTGCGCACCGCCCACCGTCGTGTGTGTGTGTATTTTTTTTTATTCTCCTTTCCCTTCCTTTCTTTTTTTTTAAACCAGAGCTGGATGTGTAGATCGTCACATGTTGTTTCCCCTTTCAGTCCGGACACCAGCAGACATGTGTTATTTATTGCTCGGCTGTGGGAGAAGACGAACCAACCTACAACCGGCTCTGGAAAATAGAGGATTAAAATAAAGCGCGTCGTTTTTCTTCTGCTACTCGAAGGGGGGGAAAGGAAAGCATTGTGTCTGATAGCGAAGGACGCGAGAATGGCGAGTCCGCCAAACACGGGCGATCAGTCGTTATTGGCCGGTAATGCGAACAATAACAATATCAAGAAATGCGGATATCTGAAGAAGCAGAAACACGGACACAAGCGCTTTTTTGTTTTGAAAGAGCCGAGTGAAGGCTTCCCTGCCCGGCTGGAGTACTACGAGAGCGAGAAGAAATGGAAAAACAAATCGGCGGCGAAGAGAGTTATTCCTCTGGACTGCTGTCTCAACATCAACAAGAGAGCGGACGCAAAACACAAATATCTTATTGCTCTTTATACCAAGGACGAGTATTTTGCCGTGGCGGCGGAAAATGAGCAGGAGCAGGAGAGCTGGTACCGGGTGCTGACGGATTTAATGGCAGAGGGGAAAGTATACGACGGATCGGCGTCCAACTCTGCGTCCTCGCTGGTTGGCTTCGACGAAGCGAGCTACGGTGTAATAACGCCGGTGGCCGCCGCCTACAAGGAGGTATGGCAAGTAAATCTGAAATCTAAAGGACTGGGACAGAGCAGGAATTTGACCGGCGTGTACAGACTGTGTCTCTCCAGCCGCACCATCAGCTTCGTGAAGCTGAACTCGGAGGTCGCCTCGGTCATCCTACAGCTGATGAACATCCGGAGGTGCGGCCATTCTGACAGCTTTTTCTTCATTGAGGTTGGTCGATCTGCAGCCACGGGACCGGGAGAGCTGTGGATGCAGGCTGATGACTCCGTGGTGGCGCAGAACATCCACGAAACTATCTTGGAGGCGATGAAAGCCATGAAGGAGCTGTCGGAATTCCGACCGCGCAGCAAAAGCCAGTCGTCTGGTACAAACCCTATCTCTGTCCCCACTCGGAGGCACCTGAATAATCTCCCCCCGAGCCAGACTGGGCTTCCCCGGCGGTCACGCACCGACAGCATGGCTGCTACCTCTCCGGTGAGTAAATGTTCCTCCTGTCGGATACGCACGGCCAGCGAGGGCGATGGCACCATGACACGCCCCATGTCTGTCACCGGGAGCCCCCTCAGCCCGGGGGTCCACAGAACCCTGCTGAGCAGATCTCACACCATCACGGCACGCCCTTCTCTGACATCTTCTACTCTCCAGCACAGCAAGTCCATGTCTATGCCCCTGTCTCATTCCCCGCCTGTGGCCACCACTTGCCTGGGGAACGTGTCCTCCTGCCCGGACAGCAGTGCCCCCCGCCCCTCCAGCTGCAGTGCATCTTTCTCAGGCTCCCCCAGTGATGCTGGTTTTATATCATGCGAGGAGTACGGCTCGAGCCCTGCAGATGCTCGAGACCTCAGGTTGTCTCTGACTCTCCGCAGCAACACTCCCGAATCTCTCAAAGCAGACACCCCCCCATCCCGAGACAGCAGCGAGCTCGATGGCTACATGGTGATGGAGCGTCAGAATCAGAACAGTTACCGGCGGTTATCAGACCTGGACAAGGTGTATCGGAAGCGCACGTACTCTCTCACTACCCCCCGTCAGCAGAGGGGTCCCCCCCAAGTGTCTTCAGCCTCTCTGGACGAGTACACTCTCATGAGGGCCACATACACCAGTGGAAGCCAGTCTTCTCGGAGGTGTCACACCGCCTCCCCTAAAGGGACGTGTCTGGAGGATTACAGGGATGTTAAAAACAGCTCTAACAGTCTCCAAGGTGACAGCGGCTACATGCTGATGATGCCCGGTGTCACACCTCAGACACCAGGCTCCAAGGATGACCCGTACATGCCCATGAGCCCGATGTGTGTTTCTGCTCCAAAGCAGATCATCAACCCACGTTCCCACTCCTCTTCGGCAGGGCTGGCTCCACGCACAGACTCCCCCGTGAGCGTTTCCCTGGAGGACAGTGGATACATGCGCATGTGGTGTGGAACCAAGATGTCTGTGGAGAGCACCGATGGAAAACTCACTAATGGAGAGTACCTGAAAATGTCTCCTGTTGACACACTGGTGTCTCTCACGCCCCCAGACTACATCCTCAGCCCTTCAGAAGATCCCCACCTCCAGCACAGTCACAGACAGCCTTATTCTCACAGCTCTCTACCACAATTACTTAAAGGACAGTTGCAGCGCAATGGCTCCAATGACACAGACCAATATGTGGTGATGAGCTTACAGAGGCAACGGATAGAAGAGGAGTCCAACTATTGTCCCCTCTCTCCAGGAGACTCTGTGTCCAGCAGCTCTCCGGGAACACCGGGCACTCCGTCCTCTGCTCCCTCTCCTCTCAGACTGGCTCGGATAGATGGAGGTCTGGTACACAGGAACAGGGTGTGTCGGCCCACCCGGCTGGCTCTGGAGTCCCTCAGAACACTACCATGCATGAGCGAACACCCCCTTCCCTCAGAGCCACGCAGCCCTGGAGAGTACATCAACATAGACTTCAGCAGCTCTACGCACAACCAGCTGGCATCCACAGTGTTAGAGAGCTCTCAGTCCCCTGTGAGTTCAAATTGTGCAGAGAGGGGATCCCTGTCACTCTCAGACTATGCTAATATTGACGTCAGCTCCCCAGTTTACCTTGGATCACACCAAGCTGGGGGTTCCCCCCCAGCAGGGTGCCTGAACCGCACACCTGAAGTCTTGACTTTCCCTGGTCTGGTAAACACCCAGCAGGACACACAGGGAGTGGAGGAGGAAGGAGAGGAAAAAAGCATGGAGGAGCAAACCAAGGAGAGGGGGATGGTAGAGCAGCAGGGAAGCGTGGAGTGTCCGCCTGCTGTAGTAAAAGATGACTACACTGAGATGACCTTCAGTCCGCCGACCCCTTTACCTGCTCTATGCACCACCGATGCTGCTCCCCTCCCCACCAGCCCCACTGCCTGTGTCCAGAGACTCAGCCTGGAGAGCAGTATAGTGGATGTGGTGCCCCCTGTGCCAGTGGACTCTTATCTTCTGGGAGGTCCTTCGTTATCTGTCACAATCGTGGACCCGGACAGGGGGGCCAAAGTGATCCGGGCCGACCCCCAGGGGCGTCGGCGTCACAGTTCTGAGACCTTCTCCTCCACTACAACTGTCACACCCGTGTGCCCGTCGTTTGCCCACGACACCAAGCGACACAGCTCAGCCTCTGTGGAGAATGTATCCCGCACTGTTCGCAGCTCCGAGGGACCCGAAGAGGACTACAGCAGCCCCATGTGCAGGGAAACGTCAGCCGGTTATCAAAATGGACTTAACTACATTGCCTTAAACTTGATGGAGGGAAACCTTGGAGGGTGCAGGTTAGGTGGCTGCGACGGACTCCTGAGGTTCAAGACGGCTTGTGGCTGCAAAGGGGGCCTGAATGGCTTCAACACGAGCCCTTACGCCAGCCTGGGATTCAAGGAGACGACTGCTGCTGCTGTGAAAGGTGAGTGTTTTCATACATGTCACACGCACTCATTCATTCACGAGGTTTCATTCATGAAGGGAGTGGTGTCAGGCTGGAGTAGGATAGAGATCCGCCTCAGGCAACTGTACACTGTGCAGAGATAGGCCTCTCATTATGCTGTTTGCAGCACTTCTGAGCTCATTTCTGTCCCGGGGTTAATCATTATTATTATTCCAGTGACTAAAACTGCTTCATTTGGTAGTCTGCAGTCGAGTCTTTGTGTCGATTGATCACACTGGCTCCCTGTTAGAAGCTCACACACTTTGTTTTTTATTTCCTGACAGCTCTTTTATGACTCTATAATCTATACTGCTCATCTCTGCAGTATCTTCAATAACCCACAGCGTTATGTAATCCACCGTAGCTGTGTCCCATTTACATTTCCAGTGGTTACATACTTCTCTGTGCATTTTTCAGGAGCTGAGAGCAGTAAACAAGTTACTAGCATTGCTGTTGGGGTGTAGGCTGGGATGTTTAGACAGGATTAGTCACCTACTCGTCACGCCCATGACACACTGACAACTCTCAAGGCTGTGTGATGCTGAGGAAGTCTCTAACGTGTTTAAATCAGTAGCACTGGAAACCAACTTAGCGTCCTTCTAAATAAAATACTGGCATGAAAAGAGCTGAGTACAAGCAGTGAAATGTGCAAAACAACAACATGTATCCATATCCTCACAGAGTAAACATGTTTTCCTCTGCAGCTATCTTATTTTGAAAAGATTTTATTTTGAAAGCGATGTCCGGGACTTTCACTCTGTGTGGCTTGATGCTGCTGTTTGTGTGTTTGTGTGAATGGTCTGCTCTGGTTCCCTCTCAGTGACGCAGTTTTCTACCACGTCAGTATTTCAAAAAAAACATCTAATCTGATTCAGTGACGCAGGCAGCAGCACACATGATGCCTCTGTGGATGGAGCAAAAATAAAAAACGAGTAAAAAGGAACAAACCCTCTTTTCTAAGAATGTGTTATATAGCAACTTTAAAGCTGATTCGTGCTCATGATTAAACTGTGAAAGCTTTATGACTCATAAGGGCAGAAGTGTTGCCATCAAAATATTACCTTTCACCTCGTTTTGTTGCATCAATGACTTTTTCATACATCCTTGGAAATGCTAGGGATTATTTTCAAGGATAAGACGACCCAGCTGGGGCATGTCAGGAGTTATTGTGTGGATAGAAAACAGCACAGCGTCGGGATCATCGTGAGTCAGGAGTCGGTGTTCCTGATGGTGAAATACAAGAGTTTAATTGCTGTTTGTGGTTTCACAACCCGAGTTGTCTCTGAGCCTGCGTCTCAGCCGGCGTCTCATGCTGCGAGCGCAACCAGCGTGGGGCTTTGGTGCAAGTCATCGGGTTCCCCAGAAAAACAAGTGAGTCAGTTGTTTATCAATTGTCAGGTACTGGGTTTCAGGGCAGGAATGCGGGCAGTGTGCAAAGGTTGCTGGGAGAGGTGAATGCTCACTTGTTTTTCTAACCTGGTGGGATGGACTCGGAGGGGGGAGGGGAGGATCCTTTTTTTTTTCACTGAGAGTAACTTTACAAACATCCCTGTGAAGTGTTTTTTACCCACTAATGTTTTTATTATGAGCACATTAAAGAGGAATATGACCCTCAATACAGAAGATGAGGGAAATAATTTGAATTTACAAAATCAATTGGCTGAAAAAGAGAGAGTAGGCAACAAATATGCCTGTAGATAATAGTGTGATGAGTGAGCACAGTTATCGATGCTATCTTCAAAATAGAGAACATATCGTCCATGTGGGAGAAATGCAGGGCACGCCTGTTTACTACAAGATGACAGGCTTTACCACATTCTCGTGTTATTGCTGAGTGAACCATAGTTTGCATTCCCGCGCACATCAATTTGACACAGGTAGATTAGGAAATCATGTGTCCTCGTTTGGCATCTGAAGGGACGAAGATGCTGCAAATATGCGAGCGTATATCCTGCCCGTCTGTCTTTATATGGAGGTTTCAGACGTGGCTCTGTCAGCAAGGAGTGGCTGTTAATCAATACGTTACAACTTCGGTTTTAGTGTTTTGGTCTTGACGTGACACGCTGGAGAGAGGAGGGGGGGAAGGAGGGGGATTGTTTAGCTTAGTTTCTGGCTCTGCCGGCCATGTCAGTTTCTTGACCTTTGAACTAGCTTTGTGTGCGAGAGAGCGACACACACACACACTGTTTGTAAGGAAAAAGGAAAGCGCGTGCAGTGTTTTTATTACTCTTTGAATCCTCACCATCACTTCTCCTTCCCTTCATTTCCCACTTCCTGCCTCATTTATGTGGCGTTTCTCTCCCCAGCTAAAAGCCGTTTTGCTTGGGTGCAGACAGGGGAGAAAACTGAGTTACCCTCTTCATTTGTGGACCCAGACTGCCAACCCCGCCTCCCTAAAACCCCTACACACACATTTCGACTTTGTGTGCCTCTCCCATGTGCGTACACAGCCATCACCAGATGGTGAAGGGGTTCGGGGCGGTAGGGGGTGGGGTCAGGGGTTTTTGCACCTGCCCCGCCAAGCAGTGCTCACTGGTTATCTGGCCCTTCAGAGGAGAGTGACAATACGCTAATGACTGGCCGCCATCTGCCATGACAACAGCGAGGAGAAGGTTGGAGGGGATGGGGAGGGGATGGGGAGGGGTGGCGAAGCAGTTTCAAGAAATCAACCCAAACTCCCCCCTCCTCCTCCTCCTGCATCCTTCTCCCTTGTTTCCCCCTCTTCTTCTCTCCAGACACTGGTTTCTGTTTTTCAGAAATCATGTGATTCACCCACCTCCACTATCCCCTCCCCCCTTTTTTTTTTTCAACCCACACAAACACACACCTTTGCCACATCAGTGCAGTCAAGCCTCGTGTTTTCCTGTTGTTATCTGACCTCAGCGGACTGTCTCTGATTGGCTTTTCACACCACAGGCCATAGACGATTGCCTAACAGTGCATTAAATAATCAGCCAATAAGACTCTCACTTGTCTTCGCTGCTCTGTAGAACTTAATATTTGCTGCCTGTTTGTAGCTTTTATCATTTAACTTTATTTATTGTCATTTTGCGCAGAAAAACATTTTTTGATTACGCACAGTATTTGTAAAGAACATGCAGTCTCTGTCCTCACCTGTCCCATACTCCCCTTCTCCTGCAGAGACACTTACGCAGCGCCCCTGGGTGTCTGACTGATACATAACTCTTTGAGCAAAGTAGGGCGGGATGTTCCAGCACTTAGATAAAAACAAAGTTAACCTCCTGTATCCTCAATTTAGCTTGGAGGTAAGAAGGATTACATTCACTTCAGGATTAGACATTGTTGAGTAGCTTGTTTTGCTGAAGGTAGAGGAAGAGGCGAAGCTTCTGTGTGTGTGTGACATGAGTGTACACTCTATATAGTAATTACACAAACACTGAACACAACACCAGTGAGTTCAGCTTAGTCTAGTGGCTACTCACCAGTTAGATGTTTTTTAATCCAGTCAGCTGTAGTTAAATGTGATTGATTTCATCTTTTTTTTGAATATCTGTGTCTGTGGTGCATTTAATTAATCTTGTTCAGAAACAGTGCTCAGCAGCTACTTTGATAGTTGATTAAATTATTAATGATCTAATTCCTGGCTCCTGCTGTGGCAATGTGTTGATTATCTTTGTCTGAGGTGATTTTAGGCTGAACGCCTTTGAATGTGTCAGCTGAGGTTTGGGAAACTAAATGAATCGAGGAAATAATTGTCCATAATCTGAGTGAATTGTGTGTGAGAGGGTTACATTTAAAAAAAAGGTTGATGGTGAATATATTATGTAATAATGTGTCAGCAGGAAAATCTGAGTTTACAGTAGGTGTTGTTTTTGTTTTGTTGGTCAGTCAGACAGACAGACAGAGGTGTGGGAGGTCAGAGGTGAGGAGTCAGGCAGTGTTTGTTTGGTGGAGCGCTGCTGTAGGGAGGAGCCAGCAGAGCAGGAATGTAAACAGAGCAGATCTGAGCCTGCTGATCTCACCCTGTCTGTAGTCTGTCTGTCCACGTCCAGTCGACCCATAACAGAAAAACAACACTCAGTGAGCCTCTTCCCTTTTTATCTGTTGCCGTTGGAGAAGTTCCCCTAAAAAGCCAGTCCATTTAGCTCAGTATGTGATGAGTATGTGATGTATTTACACAGTAATACTGTGTGATTACAGAAGTAAACAGAGTTATCAATATCACTGCATGTAAGAGGGCTCTAGTTGTTTTATTTCAAGAGCAAGTAAACAAAAAGCAAATATGTAAACATAATTCAATCTGGTAAGTAGTCCCAGGATTTGGGATGATATTGCAAAGCTCCATAAAAGGAGATGCTTTGAATTTTCTTGCAGACAATGAGAAAGAGAAAAGGGAGGAAGAAACACTTGTGAAGGTCTTCCTCCACGAGACCACTCCCCGAGCCAAGGCCCTCGATAATTAGGGTCCTTGTGGAAAGAGGGTGTATCACCAGAGTGTGTGTGTAGGGGGTGGGTCAGCTCCCAAAGTGTAAACAAAACAAGGAATATTTGAATTAACAATTACATTTTTACTACTTTAACTATTGTAGGAGTTTGTAGTGAAATGTATTTACCTTCTGTGACAAAGGGTTGAGATGGTGGTTTCCATCAGTTGTCTTGAATACAGCCTGCTCCAGGCTAGGCCGGCAGCAGACGTTACCATGGCGATGTGTAAAAACTGAGCCACTGTCGTGACACTAAATAAAACCTTGAATTAAACCTGAAGTTACTTCGTTTACCTCAAATCCGGCTGCAAGTCCCTGAATGGAGCAGGGCTAAATTTAGCCACTGAGAACTAAATAAATAATGAACAGAGCCTGCGTGTGTGTGTGTGTGTGTGTGTGTGTGCATGTGTGTGTGTGTGTGTGTGTGGGCTGGGACAGGGGGCATAGACATGGGCTGTTGGGAGGGGTTTGAGGGATGTCTGTATGTGCTTGAAAAAAAAGAGGAGGGGTAGGAGCCACTGGGTTCATTCCCCCCGCTGGACCTCTGTCCCCTTCTCTCAATAACATCCCCCTCCCCAAACCTCCCTGCCCACCCACACTTTCCTCCGATCGGCTCGTGTTTGAATTAGCAGTGTGTG
>OOFC01048621.1:6724-20812 GCA_900323345.1 Pseudochromis fuscus
ACGTGAAGGGACGGTCCCTGGGACAGACTGTGACCCTTACACAGGACAGTGTGTGTGCAAGGCATGTGCAACCTTTTTTCAGGATGTACCACTTTATAATTATTGTTCAAGTGTCGTTCAAAATTTGACAACACAAAGACACCCTCGTCATCAGAGAGTGTGTCATAAGGGACTCTGGAACTATACTTCTGTATAGTTTACATTCAACTTTACAGAGTATAAAAAATGCTATGTGGGTGTTGTGTAATTAAAATGTTAGGTTTTAATTTGAAGAACAAATCCTTTAAAATCTAATTGAGAATAAAAGACTTTGAAAAGATTGAGAATGCTGTGTTTGTGCCTGATCACAAACAAAACATGTCAGATAGATAAAACTTTAGCATTGAATATTTGCTTCATCATTACCTCTCTCGGTCCATCCTTTCCTTCCTGTTAGGACCATGTGGAGGGCCGGCGCTGTGACTCTTGCCGTCGGGGTTACCACACCTTGGAGCATCGAAACTCCCTGGGCTGCCTCCCGTGTGTGTGTGACATCAGTGGGACTGTGCCAGAGGGTGTATGTGATATGTGGACGGGACAGTGCCCGTGCAAGGAGGGGGTGGAGGGAGCACAGTGCACCAACTGTGCCCACAACTACTACAACAGGAGTGTAGACCTCCAGAGTAAGAGACCTGAAGTCATCACAAACAACTCCAGCGACAGTTTGATAGTTTAGTCCAACGTTGTTTTCAAAGCTTAAATCTTGAATAAATAAGTGAGTGATGGTTATGTTCAAAGCCTTGTCAGAAAAGCACACACACTGCTGATTCAGCCTATCAGAGAGGTTTTGTTTTTCATTTGTGAAA
Source organism: Pseudochromis fuscus (assembly GCA_900323345.1). Classification (NCBI taxonomy): domain Eukaryota; kingdom Metazoa; phylum Chordata; class Actinopteri; family Pseudochromidae; genus Pseudochromis; species Pseudochromis fuscus. The sequence goes on from OOFC01048621.1 coordinate 7,570, forward strand.
CATTGGTGATGTTTGGAAGAAGAAGTCAAACATTCAGCTGTTGTGATGTTGTTTTGTGTCCTGTGAGCAGGTTTGTCTCGGGGATGTGTCCCATGTGTCTGCGACCCCAGAGGAACAGTCCCAGGGTCGGTCTGCGACAGCGCCACGGGGCAGTGTGTGTGTGTCGCAGCTCGATATGGGAAGGACTGTAGCAGCTGCCGACCTGGTGAGGGACAGAAAGTGTTTGATGTCCATATCTCAACTCTGTGAAAGTCCACAACAGCCCCACAGTGGGGAAATATTGTGTCTTCTGGCTCTTTGTTTGTTTATGTGTGCACAAGTTGGACATGAATTGTGAAGATAAAACTATGTTAAATACAAATAACAGGAGACATGTAATGTTGGCTGAGACATGTTGATGCTGTTGTGAGGTCGCCCACATGTGACTTTGCTCTAATGTCTGATTATCTCCTAATATTCTTTCAATATTTTATTGCTTTTGCTCCTTTCCTACAAACTGCCCATTTTGATTTACTTAACTTCCAGCCTGTGACATGGTCCACAGCCACCAGGTCTTCACAATCCAAGTGCCTAAGTAGAATATCTAATTTGTTTATTAGTTGGCACGACTTCAGAAAAATATACTAAATTGATTTATACTTGGGAACCCAGAACGCCTGATGTAACCTCACACCCATTTATTGGCTTTGTGTTAAATTTTATTAGAAATAAATGGCAAACAACACCTCCTATTAGTTATTAGCAGGTGTATAAAATGGTTGCTTCAAAATTGTTCTTGGCTGCATCCAGAATTGTTTATTCACTGTTGTAAATGTAAACTGCAATATTGTATTTAACCTGGCAATTTACTGTTGATTTTTTAACATGATAAATTTGACATAGGATGCATGGGAGTTGTGTTTTCTCATCCTATTGAGTGTCATCTTGTGGAAAAAGTAAAGCTAAAGTAAAAATATAATAAAGAAAATAGGCAACTATGAAAAATAATGAAACACTTTCTGCCTCACATCAGAGCAGTGTTTGTTTCATCACTTTATTTTCTGATCCCTCCGTCCAGGCTTCTACCTCTCTCCAGACCAGAGTGTGTGTTTGGAGTGTGACTGCCATCCCATGGGGGCGTGGCAGCGTAGCTGTGAGAGACAGAGTGGACAGTGTGTGTGCGTCCATAGCTCAGTGGGAGGGCGACGCTGTGACCAGTGTCGTGACATGTTCTTTGGATTCAACCCTGGCCTGGGCAGGTAAGTCGAGTTAATCACACACACAGGTGAACACCATATATGTCAGTTGTACATCTTGTAAAGCTTTTACACATTCATTTGTGACAACCTGTGTTAGCACGTGCACTGACTCGTGCACAGACGCAGCACACACACCAGCAGGTACAGTTTCTGTAAAGACAGTTTACTGATTCGTAGGCAGACATATGACTTACATCAGTTAAGAGCTGCTTTGACCTTTACCGCTCATGTCTCTACCTGCAGGCTATCTCACACACACACACATACACACGACTGAAAACACATATACACAACAGCAAGTGCACACTTTACACCCCGTGCAATGCTAGTACCCACATGCACATACGTTCCTCTCAACGGGGCGTCAGAGCTGATTGATGGTCCACAAACTGTTTGACTAGTGGACTACTGTGTGTGTGTGTGTGTGTTAGTGTGTGTGTGTGTGTGTGTGTGTGTGTGTGTGTGTGTGTGTGTGATTACTTCCTTCATGTGGACAGTTGGGTTCAAAGCCATTGTTGTGAGGACATTTCTGTGTTGTGAGGATGTTTAGTCCAGTCCTTATAATTTAAACAGCTCAGTGGTTGTTAGTTGAACTTTGGCTTAGAGTCAGGTTCAAATCAGGGCTGGAGTTAGGAGTTGGTTAAGATCAGCATAATGGCCTTAGGAATCCATTATGTCAATGGATGTCTTCAAAAAGACAAAATGTGTGTGTGTGTGTGTGTGTTAGCTGACCTTGCCTGATTGCTGTATTCACTGGTGTTAAAACATTAAGGATGAGATCAGCAGTGATAGGATACAAAAAACAAACAGATGGACAGTGCACAGTGCTAAAACACCTGCAATATCAAAACCTAGTGAAGCAGGTTTGAACCTTTCTTCCCCTGTCTTCACCTTTTCCTGTCTTCATTTCATTCTTTGTACAGGAAAAAAAAGGCTAATTAAGTCTTAGGTTATTACTGGCAAATGCTTTTCCTGTGCCCAGAGTCACTCCACAGTGAGGATTTCTTCATCTAAACATCATCAAGTCATTTATCCTCCTGATTCAATCAATAGGCTTTACACAAATGAATTTACACACACACAGATTAATGTGTGAGCAGCTGGCCCAAGATGTGTTTCTATGAATGTGATGGCAGTGATGTCTGGACGGGAGAAATACTGCCACTTACACATGCTTATAAAGATAATGTATCAAATGTAATTACATATGTCCAACATGTACTTTGTAAAGGTTTTGAGGTTTATTGAATATTGTGAGAATTTTATGTTGACTTGCACACCTCTGACTGGTAAAACCTTGCCAAATGCTTTGCATGTCAGTAAATACTCTCTTTGTATCTTACACACACACATACACACACACACACACACACACACACACTGCACTTAGAGGCAGATGAAAAAAGAAAGCCTGGGTGTGATGTTGGTGTTTTCTTTCTCCTTGGGAATGGAGTGAAGGTCGAGTCACTCTGGCATTTTGTGAACGTGTGTGCATGTGTGTTTGTGTGAGCACCAGTTGACAGGACAAATTTGCGGCTCGTTATGAGGCTGTGGCTTTTCACACAGCAATAAAGGAGGTGTAGTCGTGTGTGAGAGAGGGAGAGACGAAGAATAGAATAAAAAAAACACGTGGATCGTGTGTGTGTGTGTGTGTGTGTGTGTGTGTGACAAAAACATGGTTTATTCAGTGTCACTCTGCCAGTGTGGTGTGTATGTGAGTGTGTGCTGATCAACTTCCAGCAGGCAGACTGTATTTCGTGTGTGTGTGTGTGTGTGTGTGTGTGTGTGTGTGTGCGTGTGTGCGTGTGTGTGCGTGTATGTGTGCATAAAGGTGTGAGGTGGCTGGCCGGATGATCACCCACTGCCCAGCCCCAGTGAGAGTAACACCACACTGGTGACCCAGACACATGCACTGTCAGACACACACACACACTCACATGGATTAACACACACACACACACACACACACACACTGACAACTCTGAGAGGGAATGCAGTTTCTATGAAGTTAGTTTCACAGCTAGAGGGTCGTGGGTGGGATGGATGGCAGTGAGGGTCTCCCTCACAGTGTTAAGGAGAGGACCAAACACCTTTTAGATACACACACATGCACACACACACACACACACACACAGACACACTTATCCAGTTTCAAGTTGTCTTTGTGCACGCCAATGCCGACACTTTAAATAATACTTTTTCTCTGTATTTGTATCCTACCATTCCTCTGCACTCAAGCAATAGTATCAACAGAGTAACTGCTGAAACCAGGCAAACCTGAAACTTACAATGTGACCTCCTTTGTTATTCTGTAGCTTTACTGTCATGAGTTGATCTTCTCTGTGTCACTTTTTCAGTCTTGCTTTCACCCAGCTTGGTGTAGTGATGAAGGAATATTGTGAAATGTACAAAATGTCTTCCTGACCTTTCGCAGATGCCGTCCTTGTGCATGTGACCCAGTGGGCAGTGTCGATGGTTCATGCCATCCAGACACAGGGTTATGTGTGTGTAAGCTGCTAGTAACTGGAGACAAGTGTGATTTATGTGTTCCTGGAGCGAGTCATTTTGATCCTGAGAACCACTTTGGCTGCAGTAAAGGTCTGTTTTACATGTTCATAAAAACACACACACACACACACACACACACTGATTCATCAACAAATATTAATGAGTATATCAAGGATCTGATCTGAAAATTAAAGTAATACATTTTTAATCAGTTTTTTTGTCTCTGTGTGTTTTCTGTCAATATCTATCTGTGTTTTTTCTTTGTGTCTGTGCAGCCCCCTCCCAGCAGCCTGCACCAGTTGGTCTGGCTCTCACTTACTCCACCATTCATCTCTCCTGGCATCCACCTGACTCCTCAAACTCACACAGACTCAACTACACCCTCATCAGGGACGGACAGTCAGTACATACCGTCCAAAGTCGCTATCCTTTCAGTACGTAGTCACACAGCTTTTAACACAACTTTCCTTCCTAACATTTCAGTTACATGTGACTCGGTGTTTTTCTTTTGATTGTCTTCTACCACTCTGAAGTAATTTTGAACTTCATCTTTCTTTCTTTCTTTTCCTGTTTTTAAGGTCCTGAATCATTTGAAGACGTTGGTTTGCTTCCATTTACCAACTACTCTTACTGGATTATAACAGCTAACATAGCTGGTGCAACAATTAGTGCATCAGCGTCATACCAAACATTAGGGGCACCACCTGAAGCAGACCAGCTCAACTTTAACCTTGTGGGACGACCGGGTCCAAACAGCGCGAGCTTCAACTGGAGCCTGCCCAGAAATGACACAGGCCCAGTGGAGAGGTGAGCAAGAAGCTGGCCCGTTTCTCAATATGTGTACTCGTCCGTAAATGTGTGTGTACTTCATGTAGTCATGAAACGTCCTCAGTCAGAGACCTAGTACTGTTCCAATTCAAAGTACACATCTGGCCGAGAACACATGAAATACTCTGATGTGTTCTCGCTCCTCCTTCATTTTCGAGCCTGCATCAGACCAGACCTGTGTGGACTTGGAGAAGCCAAATAACCCATAATGCATTGCACAACAAATTTGGCAACTATGGCGGAAAAGTGATCATAGTAAAAATTGGGAATATTAGCTTTGTTGTTGTACAAAATATACATATATAGATGAAGCAGATGTGTTTTTTTACATGAGAATTAAGATGTTTTAAAGTTTTATATGGTTCTCTGCAGTGGTTAATCATGAGGTACAAGTAATTTTGTGTAAATCTAACAGTGTCCGTGTAAATTTATATTTGTTTCTGAGCAAATCTGCTTGGCTGAAGGCAACATTCATGTTTAAAGCTTTTTAAGTTGACTTTAACATTAACATAGATACAGATTAAAATAGCCGAGCGGAGATGTGACATCATCAAGTATGATGACGTTCCAAATGCACTTTAACCTCAATGTGTTCTCGCGTTCTTGCAACTCTGTACTTCGAAGTTCGACTTGCAAGTACATTCTTGCCAAGTACACGAACACGGACTTGCATACTTTGTATTGAGAAACAGCCATGATGTTTGGGTGGAGCAGAGAGAGTAATAAAATAAGTTTTGGGTCACGAAGGGGACAAACAATTTTCAACTTCTATATTAGTATTTTATGTTGTGGTTCTTATTGATGCTGACTGCCTAAAATATTGTAATGGTCAGTGTAAATCATTTATCTCATAATATAAAAGTAAAAGCAGAGCCTATGATGTAATCTCTTTAGTAAAAGTTAAACAAGTGGAGCATTAGAGTAGTTTAAGCCTTGGTCCCAAACAGACACATAAATTTAGAAATCGTGCATCCCCTGCATTTTTTAACGTCTGTGGGAGTCGTGAAGTTTGCAGAGGTAAAAAAATAAATAAATAAATAAAAATGCAGTTAAGTTGAAGATTGTGAGTGTGTCCGCCATACTCCACATGTGCATTAAACCTGTTCCTGCCAGGCGTCCTCCGTGGATCTTTCACCAATGGTTTTCTTCCCATGACCACAAAAAAAGCGCACATTGGACACAGGGACGCAAGTGTACGGCATCTGCATCCTCACCAAAATGTGAGAATTCATACAGTTTGTTGATAATGATCAACATCCTCCATACATGTTTACAGGCTCAAAAGCTGCACTTGTGAGTTTCGTGAGTTTGTTTTTACGCGTAGACAGTCCGTAGAGCGGAGTACGACCACTTGGACGGAGGCTTTATCTGGAAAGCAACCCACTCAAGAAGTTATGAAGAGCAAGTGTTTTTAACTGAACCATATAACACAACAACGTAGCCAAGAGCAGTGATAGTGAGCGATGGACAAAATGATGAGAAGAGGAATAGATAATCTCAGTTTTTTATCTCCCATAGGTTTGTGTTATCCTCCAAGGAGTCATCCACTGCAGCAGAGCCTGTTATTCACTACACAGGCTTATCTACAGAGGCGGTGACAAGCGGCCTGAAGCCCTTCACCCAGTACACTGTAACACTGGAGGTGGGTATAGCAAACAGCCAGTGTTTTTAAGACATGTTGATTCTCCTTTCCAGTTAAAATACAAAATATACATTTATAGATGAAGCAGATGTGTTTTCAACAGAATCCAGCAGAATCTGTTTTTTTTTTTTAACCAGCACGTGTTTTCATTATGTGCTGCTTTACAAATGAAAATAACCAAATTGTTACCACAGGCGTGCTCCACTGGGGGGTGCACCTCCAGCCCTCCACTGCCTCTTCTGACAGCCGCTGCCCCCCCACAAAACCAGCCCCCTCCCAGAGTCACTGCTACAGGACCTCATACGCTGCATGCATCCTGGGAGCCCCCCACTCACCCAAATGGTACGTCCCCAAATGTTCATACATACACACACACACACTGTACAGCTCATATAACATGTAGCGCTACACACGTCTGCGCAATTAAGAATACACCGTGTTTATTTTAAGTATATTACAATTGCACAACAAATCTATAAATTATTAATGTCCATGTCAGAGTGAATAATACAGCAGAATAATCACACACATACAACACACATTCTGAGCCAACACAAAACACTTGCCTAGTAGCGTAGCTTGAGGCTTGTGCCATTCAAGAAGTATGAGAATCAACATCAATACACACAGACACACAGAAGTACACACTGCACTGCAACTGCCTTTGGTAAATCCAGAGAGCTTTGTAATGGCTCTAAGGCTCAATGTCATACAAAGCCCTGTAACCTGGGTTTCTCTCTGTTTGCGTCTCTCGTCTTATTTCTCTCCGTCTGTTAATCTGTCTCCCTCCCAGTGTCGTCCTCACCCCAGTCACATGAGTTTCTCTGTGTCTTCCTCCTGCTTTTTCTGTCAGCAGTTCATTTTTTAAATGCATTTTTTCTTTTCCACACTATTTTGATATTTCTCTTGATCCAATTGTTGCTCCAACTCTTGTTCAGTCAAGGTTTGTTTCCTGACTCTGTGATGCTGACACTTTTCTGTTATTTTAGCTGAGGTCATTGCAACTAGAAATCTAAAAATTCTGGGAATTTGAGGAAACATTATATTGAATACGAAATGCAGAGACCGTGCTGAGACCTTCTTTCTTATTTATCAGTGGGTTTGTATTGTATTTTTGGTCAATTCACTGTCCTCGACTTTTTAACTCTTAATTTTGTGGATTTTATTTTGTTTGCAACATGATGCCTGTAAGTTCCTAAACAGTGATTGAACTGTAACGATACGATGCGATACGATACAATACAATGCGATGCGATACGATACAGTACGATACAGCACGATACGATGCGATGCGATACGATACAGTACGATACGATACGATGCGTTGCAATGCGATGCGATACGATGCGATACGATACGATGCGATGCGATGCGATATGGTACAATAGAACTTACTAATCCTGAAGGAAGTTGTTGTGCCAAATTACTTCATTTACATTACAATATGCAAGGACTTGAAATAAAAAAAAAACATTTTTACAATATGCAAAAAATACAGAAGTGTCCAGTGTCAAGTGCAACCTAAATAGTGCCTATAAAAACCAAACTTCAAATTGCAGTGTGTGTGTGTGGATTGTGTAACAAATGAGGGACTATTGCTTATTACAAAAAACTGTGACATGATAATTGTGAGAATACAGTCATTGATTAGTACTGTAATTGCTCCTTGCAACAGGTAAGCCAGTCAGCTACAGGATTAAAACCACCTGCCTGATATTGTGTTGGTCTCACTTTGCCATTAAAAACAGGTCTGAACTGTTGAGGCAGGAACTCTACACCTCTGAACATGTGCTGTGTAATCAAGCACCAAGACGTTAGCAGCAGACCTTTCGAGTCCTTTAAGTTGCGAGGTGGGGTCTCCATGGATTGGTATGGGTTGTCCAGCATATTCCACAGATGCTCAATTAGATTGAGATCTAGAAATTTGGGGGTGAAGTCAACCACTTGAACTCTGTTTTTGTGTTCAAATCATTTCTGAACATTTTTTCAGTGTGCCAAGGTGCACTATCCTGGGTGTAAGGAAATAAAAAGCAATGAGGTAAGAGCAGGACAAGGAGAGATTATATGGGATCTTTCAGCAAAGGTTCACTATTATTTGTATTTTTAATATTTGCATTTTTTCCATCGTGGGTTTCTAAGTCTCTTATTATATTTTGGTAGTGGTCTGTCCTTTTTCTACCCAGCTCTGTTATTCTCCTATTAACAGCTGGAATAGAGCATATGAAAATAGGACAATAGCATGATTCCCACCAGAGGCAAAACAGGACTGTCCAGGAATCTGTCATCAGCCTGTTTCCTGCTACAGGACCAAACACTGGCCAGGTCTTTGCCATTATTTTTGGTGTTTGCCACAACACTACATTCCTGTATTGGAAAAAAAACATATAAAAATGTCAGCACTTTGTTGGCAGTCGACATGAGTATTAGGTTATGTGACTGGCATTGGAACAATAATTACCTCTGCCAAGGAGGTTATGTTTTTGCCGGGGTTTGTCTGTTTGTCTGTTTGTCTGTTGGTTTCTAAAATAACTAAAAAAGTTATCGACGGATTTGGATGAAATTTTCAGGGATTGTCCAGATGGGGATAAGGAACAAATGATTCGATTTTGGAAGTGATCCGGATCACCGTCTGGATCCAGGAATTTTTTGAAGGATTCTCCTCGCAACGTCTCTCCTCGAAGGCGTCCATGTTGATATGCTGGCACAAGCACAGTGCAGTTGCTTGTATTGATTTTTACACATGCGCAGTTGCTCGCGCCCTCCGCGCACAGGCGACACTGTCACATTTTTTGAGCCGCACACGGACGTCTACGCCCCTGTCCGCGCCTGTCCGCTCGAGTGCTTGCTGACGTGTTCGATGACGAGATTTACGTGAAGCGGACCCCCGCGCACCAACGCGCACATGCGGACGTGGAAAGTATGAATTGACCTTAACAGTGCTTGGCGGAGGTCTGCGCTCTCCGAGTGCTTTTCTAGTTTAAATTTGTAGATAAAAAAAATGTTGCTTCCCTTATGTTATTTCATAAATAAAGTATAAATAAATAATAAAGGTTTTGTTGGTCTCTCACCGACTGTGTCCGAACAGGTGTTGTCACAAAGTACGAGGTCTTTCTACGTGGACCAATGGGATTACAGAACCGTTCACGCCTTGCTGTGGAGAAACAAGTTTTTTCCAGCTCTGGTTGGCTGGATCCAAGTGTTTCCCCAGACGCAAAGCTGACCAATAGGAGCACAGGTTCACCCCCTGAGAGCAGTACCACTGTAGCAGGTCTGCAGGCGTTTTCAACCTACCAGATGAGGGTTGTGAGTGCCAATGTTGCAGGAAGTGTCGCCTCAGAGTGGACCACAGCACGCACCATGGAGGGAGGTTTGTATGCACTGTGGTTAAACTTCTTGTTATTTAGCTGTGGTGTGTATTCAATGAAGTAACAAAGTGAAATCAATTAAATGTAATTATTGGTGTTTCACTGACCGTAGCTATATGTCAAACAAAATGACTTCAGGATCATCACAAAGGGGCTTCCCCAAAGATAATAATTCAATTTAATTAAGCTCTTTGCCAGTTGGCAGCTCTCACTGACTGAGTGGTGAGTCCAGTGGTTTTTATTTAAGTTTCTCTCATGGACATTAGTTGATGTTGTACATCAAAAAATACATTTGTATTCCCTTTCAGAAGTTCTCAAGACCTTGATCTAAATGTGAATGAAATATGTTATGATACATGAAATTATAACCTGAATTAGATGTGGTCACCCAGAGTTGCTCCTCAATAGTAATAAGGAGTTATAGGTGAAACATTGTAATCCACGTGTTGCAAACTAAATGTAAATCCCCAAAATGTAGTCAAGTGATTATTTTATCATCTACCCACTAAATTCCTTTGCTGATGGATGTGATACAAAATCAATGATATTAAATTAAAACAAAAAAACACAGGTATTTGTCAGATGGATGGTAGAGACAGGAAATAGGAGAGGAAAGAGGAAATAAAAACAGCCTGCATGTGGGGGAGGGGAAACTCATTAAGGTATTTGAATTTCAAAGAAATGATATGGCTCATTAGGACTAAACGATTGCCTCCAACATCACTCTAAGCTATGTGTCTGGATAACAAGCATATGATAACACCATTTTAAATGTGGAGTGTGCGTCAGTGTTTGTGTGCGTACATGCGCTGTGTTAGAAAGACAGAATATGACTGTGGTTATGTCTACCATGAATTACATTTCACAGCATATTTCACACTTAGATGCCATCAACAGGAGGATAAAGAGCCACTCTCTCTAATCTGTCATGTAATCGTGGCCATCACAGCCACAGAATTATGGAATACTTAAATCCATTAAGTCCACATAATATCCACTAAGTCTTGATTTTAATGTATGTCTTTGTGTCAAATTTAGCATTTTATTTTTAATGAACTAACTGTAAAAGGTTGGTGTTAAGTGGTAGTCGAAGGAAGAAAAATGAAAATTATTAAGAAATGAGAGTTTAGTCGTGTAATCCTTCACATCTCAGAGATTAGTAACAGCTTATAAAGTCAGATATACATCATTTAAGAGAAAAATAATTTTACTTTTCAGACTCACTGTTGTCTAAATCATTTTCAGCATGTAAGATAAATGTAGAGACAAAATGACAGTCAGGGACTTGCTTCTTTAATTCTTACCTGTATCAGCTGGTAAACCCTGCTCCTGTGGCTAGTTAAATAAACATGGGTTTTTTTCTGTTGTTTTTGTTTTTTTTAAAGTTCAGCTTCAAAACTTGATGAAAAAGTACAAGTGATGTTTCCATTCAGCAAGAGGATCCAAGATACAACCAGGAGTTTATGAGTTGCAAACAGCTGTTCCAACCCAAAAAGCAACATCTTACATTCTAGTGAAAATTTCCAGATTAGTGTTGCATTCGAGGTACATCATGGTCAACTTTCAAATAATTTCTTTTAATCAAGACAGTTTTTAACCCCTGCTTTGAATTTAGCCAGTCATTTTAAAAGTCCAGACTCCAGGTAACCTAGAAATGTCTGCGACTGGGATAAAACTTGGGCTGTGACTGATGTTGTTTGACAAAGATGTCCACAAGGACACAAGACTCATTGAGGAGAAGTAAAGAGACTTGCTTTGCTCCTCAGTGCACGTCCTGGACAAACAGCAAGTGATGTTGGACTGGACCACATTAGCATAGCAACATTAAGTGGACTGCACTGACATATGCACAGACTTCTGTTGTGTTTAATGTGCTGCAGCTTCACAGCTAATTCACCATCTAACTGCAAACTGATGTAAGCAGAACACTGGTCACTTATTCCACAAACTGAGGTGTAGCATCAGAAGAAGACTTTTCCAGGGAAGCTTGTGGGTTGTTGCACAGAGGCTCTTGTTGTGTAGCAGCTCTGCTCTGACTCTGCTTTGACTCTCCTCTGACCGTCTCCTCTGCCAGTAATAAAATGTTTCTGCTTAATGCAGGATGTGATTGGTTATATGGAAATATTGTCTCCATCTATGCAGTTAGATGCTCAGTATCCAACTTTGGAATTAATGCAAAATTATAGAGCACCAACATGAAATGAAAACATAGAAATGATAGTATGTCCCTTGTGGTTTCACTTTTTCTTTTCAAAGGAAAACACATGGCAAGTTATTTACAGAACACACAAGAAGCTGAAAAGAAATGCAGTTTAATTTCATGTTAATTTATGGGGGAGATGAGAATTTCTGAATAAAAAAATGAAAATGGAAAAACAAAGTTGTAGAATAACAAGTTAATTCATACAAAATAAGAGAAAATGATGTGCAGTGCTAGTTAGCCATATTCCTGCTGGTTAGCTCTTCATAATACTGTCTGGTCTCAGAGTTTAACATCATATTTTACATTCCAATAGTTTATTATTTGTCAATAGTTACTTCACCCCTGCAGAGTGGTTTATTCACCACATATATTGCTGCTGCATTCGTGAATATTCATCCATGAATTGTTACTGGTGAATTAGTTAAAGTGTAATGTGTGTTTGTGTCTCTGTTTCCAGTTCCAGAGTTTATGGCTCCTCCAGAAGTGTCTGCACTGTCTTCCACCAGTCTCAAAGTTACATGGAGTTCTGCTGAAGGTCAACAGGTCATCGCCAGAGGACAGGTCACAGAGTATCGGGTCAACTTACTCACTGAGCAGACCAACAATCACTATGCTCCTCCTGTTGTTAGTCAGGTAAGATGCATATACTGTATTTTCCGGACTACTGAGCGCACCTGTCTATAAGCCACTATTGAATTTATTCGGACAGTTTCATGTGGTCCACTCTGACCGGGTCTGATGTGACGAGGCTAAATGTATCGGTGGCACGGAGCTTGCTAGCTTGTAAAAAGCTAACGAGCTTCGTGCCGCCGATACTGAGCCACATTGGTGTTTAAGCTGCAGGGTTCAAAGCGTCGGAAAAAAGTAGCGGCTTATAGTCCCATTTACAGTCTACGTCATCAAGAAGCTGCGTGCGCATTTTGGCAACGGAAGTGCTATGTCCCATTGTTTACCTGGTATTGTCTGCACCTCTCTGGGAAGAATGTTTTTATCTTGTACAGAGACTCTTTAGTGAGTGTGGAAGCTTGTTGTTAGCTGTTAGCATTAGCAGCGTTAGCCGCGGTTTTGGTGCATGCCATCAGCCTGTTATCATTTTTATATTGGACACTGGCAGTTTAGATTGTTAAGTTATCTGAGCAGTTCATGTTCATTTCTGTTAAGGCAAAGAAAGTGAAATCAGCACAATAATACTTACCCTGCCATACAGGTGCAGTTTGCAGTGTGTATATAGTCCTCCACTTTGTTGATAATGACCCACACCTGATACATTGCCGCCTTCTGCCCTTGCCTTTGGCTGGGTTGGATTTCGGACTTTAGCACACAAAACTCTTTATCAATGTCATGGTATCTCACCTCTTGTACATGTCTGCAAATTACATAGTCATATGCATCAAGAGATTTGTATGCGCGCAGCTTCTCTCTTGTGTAGACGCTAGGCTTTTCAACCAAATACAAGTAT
>OOFC01048622.1:0-18188 GCA_900323345.1 Pseudochromis fuscus
TTATAGTCCAAGGGTGGGCAATCCTGGTCCTAGATGTGTCCCTCCTCCAACACACCTGATTCAAATGATCAGCTCATCATCAAGCTCTGCAGAAACCTGATAACGATCCTGATCATTTCAATCAGGTGTGTTGGAAGAGGGACACTAAATCTACAACATGCAGGATAGCGGCCCTCGAGGACCAGGATTGCCCACCCCTGGTCTAGACTGAACACTGTTGCCCTCTTGTGGTGAAATAGCAACAATCGTGTTCAAACGTTTTATTTTTTTAATTTTTTTCAGGCGGGATCCTCTCCTCTGATCTCTGAAAATTAATCAAGACCCATTCAGTAATTTTAACGTCGTGTTGCTAACAGACATAGAGACAAACAGGAAAAACGTAACCTCGCTAGCAGCACTAATGAATAGGTGCTAAGGTGAATAACTGCAGTGCTAAATTAGGGAGTTCTTCTAATGATTAAAATGCCTGACAGATTTTTTGGCGTCTACTTTTTCTGACTTGTATGCATTGCGCAGCAGCTGTAGTTACTTCATAAGAGATGGTGACTACTTTGAAGATAAAGGTGTTGTACTGAGTACTGCCAGCAAGAAGCAATCAACAAAGGCACAGCTGGACTTGCTGCTTTTTCATTTCCATCTTTTGAAGTTAATACTGCTAAGATGAAGTCAGGCTTGAAATATAAAGGAAATATTTAAACTTTGCAATTACATCAAAAAATGAAATGGTTTATTTTGTTAAGGTCACAGTTTTAGTATTATAGGCAGTTTTAATTTGACTGTTGACTTATTAAAAAATAATGATCTCAGGCTGTTTGTGTTCATTTCCACATTATTTTATCATCAAGGATTAACTAAGAACTAATGGCCTTTGTTGAGCACTGTGCTGATTGTGGTGCTACTACAATCAGACAAATGTTTTCCTTTGCCGTTAATCTGGGAGACTGCGTGATGACAGCGAGTGAGACAAAGGTGATGTTGACGCTGTGACAACACCATCATTACATCCCTCTTTTCACTTCTCTGAATGTGCAAATGACAAGATTACACTTTCTGCTGATGAATGGAGGGAACATGCAATTAAAGAAACGCAGGAAGCCATTGAGGATGATGTATAAGTGACATCCTATTTATCACATACTGTGTATGACTGCAAGACCATGATGCCAGACAACTGACAAAAAAAAACTGTTGGTGTAACATGTGTATTTTGTCATCAAATATTGGGTTATTGTTTCTTGGATGTTGCAGTTTTGGTTTAGTGGATAGAAGTGACACTGGATTACTCCCAGAAACTCCTCATCAAAAGGTTTTATGTTAAGTTAAAAGATCCATTAAAGTTTTTTCTTTACTCTCATCATTGTTTTTTCGTCTCTATACTACATTTCTGTCCTGCTGTTGCTTCTGGATGTGGTTACCAGGGTAACAGCTCTAGTGGCCTGCAATTTGAGAGTATGGTGCCCTGTAATGTTGGCTCCACGTTATCAGAGCAAATTTCTCCATGCAACAGAGTAGACTGTATAAGGGGGCTTAATGGACTAATGCTGCTCAGTGCAGCAAACGCTAAGACAGTTAGTTAGGGTTTATAGATAAATCAATATTGTGACAAAGGTCCAAGGAAGACTGTGTCCATTAAATTTATTCACCTTATCCTGCTGTAATTGTCTGTTTTATTGTCACTGTTCACAAGTAGAATATGCTGTATTATGCAAACTACATGTAGTAGCAACAACAATACTACTATCAGTGTAACTTATGCAATAGCAGGAACAGAATTAACAAAGCATGAAATCAAATAAATAAAACACCATATGTCTTCATAATATGTCAGCATTTTGAGACATTTTAAACCTCCAACACCAAAAAGATAAATCATCCAAGTACTTTAAATATAATGCTCACTGTGTACAGGCTCAACTAAATAAGAAGGAAACATATGCAAGATAAATTATGTAAATTGTGTAAATTATGTAAAATTATGAGTGCATTCATGGCTCCATCCACTCTCCTAAAGTGATGACTTCATAAGAAAGCTTAAGTCCAAGTGTATCCTTGAAAACCCTTGTGTGTTTTTCAGATGGCTCTGACAAAACCTTAGAGGTATTACACACCAATTTTTAACATGCATGTTAATTCAAATTTAACATAAAATATTTGTTAAATATTTGTTACTTTACAATTAACTCTTGTAGTATAAGAATAGTGTGTGTATTGTGTATCTGTTCTTCTGTGAAATAAAAGTTTTTGCTTTAGATCTTCATTGATTACAGGTTATAAGTCCCATCAAAGGTCAAATGAATAATATTCAAGTCAAGTGAATAACAAACAACAAATCCAACTGTTTGTATAAAAACCTCATTATTAAAAATCTGGGCTTGTCAGAGAATGTATGAATTAGGCAAATTCTGCCCTTAAAAAAACAGCATGGAAATTTACATTGCCCTTTTGAATCATGACATGGAGTCTCTATTTACTGGAATGCTTCAGGTGAAAGAAAACACAGGAAGTAAAGCTGTGGATGAATATATCATTTTTATGGGGCACAGCTGTCACTTTAATTGAGACGTTGACTATTGCATATTCAAGTATGTCCTGCACTAGCTGCATTAGCCAATCATGACTGCTGTGTGCTGCGATTGGCTGAGCTTGGAAGAGAGCTATGTACTGGGCTGAGTGGAGGCGGGGAGTAGGATTAGGGGGGCTCTCGATCTCCTCTGCGCTCTCTCTCATTCAACCTCTGTAGTCAGCAGAACGAGTGGCTGAGCAGCATCCACAGCCTCAGCATCCTGCAGATGACTCTGCTCCATGGAGGAGAGGAGGGGAGAAAAATAGCGAGCACTGGAGAGGGAAAGGCAGACCGCAGCGGAGGAGAGGCAGACAGAGGAAGAAAAGCACTGAAGGCGTAAGAGTGCAAAAATGAAAGGAAGTGAGTAAACACCGCTGCCTAAGGATCATTGCAGCTATACTAAATCTGGAGCTGTCAGGCCAGCCCTCAGCAAAGCAGTGAGTGAGGGAGGCAAGGGAGCTGAGGAGAAAAAGAAGGAATTTGAAGAGCTGATCTCATCACTCTGGATGAGGAGGGATGGGAACTCCAGGAGCCTCATCGTCAGCAGATGTAACTTCACACAGGAAAAGTGCCTTCAGATGCCCAGTCTGACCCTGCCTCTTCAGTGGAGTGACCAAACTGGCAAAAGAAGAGAGTTATTGTGGTAGTTCCAAGAGGTCATACAAATCTCCTACAGGATCTCTGACTACTGTACTGCACTGTCCTCTTATCCCCCTTGGTCCTTCATCACACCTGGGTGCTCCTGGCGAATGTCTTCTCTGCATGTACTCCCACTGCTCGGCAGTTGAACACACTCATGGTCGATGCCAAGGGAAGGAACATGAAATGTCTGACTTTCTTCTTAATGCTTCCTGAGTCAGTGAAAAGCAAGTCGAGTAAAAGCTCCAAGAAGGGGAATGCCAGTGGCAGCTCCAAGCTGCCCCCAGTCTGTTATGAGATAATCACTCTGAGGAGCAAGAAGAAGAAGAAGATGGCAGCGGACATTTTTCCAACTAAAAAGCCAGCATCCACCACTACAGTGCAACAATACCAGCAGCAGAACCTCAACAACAACAACACCATACAAAACTGTAACTGGCAGGGTCTCTACTCCACCATCAGAGAAAGGTGAGTCCAATCAGCAAGCCTCCTGCAGCACTCACAGTTACTGTTACTGGTGAGCCCAACAGTTTCCATCAACATGACATGCAGTGAGGATGAATCTGGAGCTTTAACTTGAAGGTTAAGTTCAGTCAAAGTCAGTCAGCTTTACTGTCCATAAACATAAATTTAACAAGTTTAACTCCAGTTTAATTCAGATTGAATTCAATAGAACTTTGATGAAATGTAGAAATGCATTACAAAATACTTTTGTAAGGTAATTACTCCTGTGTGTGTGTGTGTGTGTGTGTGTGTGTGTGTGTGTATGTGTCCTCTCTGCCCTGCCCTCAATCTGCTGGGGGACCTCTGTTTACACCCTCTCCTGCTCCTGCTGCTGTTTATATGCACAAAAGGCAGAGGCTCCTCTGTACTAAAAGCTAAATGTTTACCTTGGCCTGTCACTAAAAGACCCCAGCGGTCCAGAGCAAAATGTGTGCTTTTCTGACCTGGCTTTGTTGTCTCTCCAGAACATCATGGGGCTGTTCACCCACCCCTGTGACACGTCCCAATACTCAATAATATATGAACACAGCTTCATTGTTGGTCCCATTCTTTCACAGTGGGGATTTTCCATTGTGTTCATTGTCTTATTTCCCTGTATTTATGCATAAAGAACTAAAACAATTGATATATGAACGATTAATAACTTTGATAATGTTTTTTGATTTAGAGTACAATGGCAGACTTAAATCAGTCAAAAACATCTTTAATCTTTCCTGAAGCAACTGGGGCACTTCACACAATCATAAAACTCTTGTTTAAAGAGAAGCAGAATCAGTAAAGAGAAATGTAATATACTACTTTTTCTTGATCTTCTGCTAAAGAATGAATCACTTATTGAGGAGTTTTATTCAGTTAAAATACAAAGAAAATATTTTTTGTGTATCAATCTTCCTCTAAAATGATTGCAATATCTTTAAGTGCAGAATGAAAAATATTCAATGATTTTTCTATTCTTTCCCCTTCTAGAAATTCAGTAATGTTCAACAATGAGCTGATGGCTGATGTTCACTTTGTGGTGGGTCAACCTGGAAGAACCCAGCGGCTGCCGGGACACAGAGTAAGGATTTCATCAACCAGTGAAGTCACAGCAGCAGAGAGGAAATTAACAAACAAGCCCGTCAGCCAGCCGGGTCCATTGTTGTTCATGTTGTAGCAGCATAAAAATAATCTTCCTTATTGCCAGCAGTAATGGAACTGAAGTCCTTTGTGCTCCACTCTCACTTCCGCACCATGTGTCTTTTCGAGACAGTCCTCAATTATTTATGTAAATGAGGCTGAAGGATTGAGGCAGAGAGTGAATGAAGGAGGAAGGGATATCCTCTTCAGCAGTCATCTCACACAGCTTCGCGTTTCACAAACTGCACTGCAATTACCTAACTTTTAATCCAACGGCACACTGTTACAATAAGACACAGTGAGGTGCATTCAGCTATGCGTCACGCATCCTGGAAGAAAAAAAAACACATTTTGTACTCATTTAGTCGATTAGCATTTGAATTTTGTAACGGCAGTACAATTTATGTAGAGTAAATACAGCTAATTATTATAATAGGGTCTATATTTATTCAACTAATGCCTGTCATAACCTGCAGGTCCTCACCCTGGCTTCTTTGTTTAGTCCACCCTCTGACCTCATTGCTATTCAAGATGTTCACAGACATGATTAAGGTCTACATCTGCCTAAAAGCACTTTAATTTCTTCTTTTTTTTTACTGGAATATGATAATAACCTTCATGTAAATCTGGAAAGTGATTTTGCAGCCATAAATTTAGCTTCAAGTATCTATTTCCCATCCACCAGCTTGGACCAGCTCTGCGTGGGTCATCGTTTTCTTCTTATTTTGGGACTTGTGTTATCTAAGATTGGCAGCTGCAGTGCACTATGTGCATTTAGAGAGAGCAGTTATGGAAGGACACTGAAGACGACTGGACTGCACATTATGCTAAGACATTAGTTTGATATAATGACATTCAGTATAGCAATCTTTATTGTGTCTAGTTGGCAGGAAATTACAAGTGCAGTAGGATCCGTTTTATGATCATAGTTATATCCTTCCACGATGTAAGATGCAACTAAAAGCAGTCATTTATGTAGAGATGTATAATATATAATGGAGCATGAGATAGGACAAATTTTATTTTTATGTTCAGTATTTCTTTACTGGTTTGTAACTTCACTTTAAATCAGTTTTTTTTTTTAGCTGTTCTCATTTCATGAAAAAAGGAAAATGCAATGACAAACAATGGTATTGTTCCTGAAACCCTCTATCTGCGAGCTTTATTTTCAATTGGCTTCCCTGCAATTTACTTGAGAGAAACCCTGTGTTCTTTTTTTGAGAACATTGTTACCACCCACATACCCACCGACACACACGCACCAATATGCACACACTAAAAAAAAGTATAACAATTCATAGCTTTGTACACAGCGCTTATTACTGAACATATAAGTAGCATTGTGTTGCCTCTGATTTCATCATAAATTCAGAAAAGTCATTAATTTCAGTAAATTGAACTTGTGCTGCACTCAATTCTGTTGTGTCAGAGGCAATCTTCTTCATTAGAAATCTGCCTCTCTGTCCTCGGGGATAATAGTAACTGGCTAATCACTGCTGTGAAACTCCACAGGTACAATCTTACAAAATTGAAGCATTGTTTAATGTTCACTGAGAGATTTGTGTTTTTATATAAAGCCAAAGAGCTGCATGTGGACTAATTGGATTTGCTGCAGTTCTCATTTCAAATAATCAAACACATGTCATAGAAATAAATTCCAGTGAAATCACAGATGAGTTTTCATTCCCCTCTCTTACTTTGTTATCTCTTCTTCCTCCACAGTATGTGTTGGCTGTGGGTAGCTCAGTGTTCCACGCCATGTTTTATGGTGAACTCGCTGAGAACAAGGATGAAATCCATATACCAGATGTGGAACCAGCAGCATTTCTGGCAATGCTGAAGTAAGGAGTCTCCTTTGTCTCAATTCTTCAACATCTTTGTTTGACTGACACCGTACAGCTCACAGTGCTTTCTGAGATAAATAATGTCATCTTCATTTCACAGTTGCTATTCTAATTTGATCATGGTGACAAATAAAGGCAGATTTGATTAAAAACTAGCCTATTATCTATCTCTGGCACATCTTGAACATAACTGTTCAGCACTTGTCTTGACAGATAAATGAGACTAATCCTGGATCTCAGAGATACAATCTGTGTGTTTCTTTAATTCATTTCATTATGCTTTTCAGTTTTCATGCTGTATCCCTCAGTGTTGTTTTTCTACCTCCTCATCATTCTTTCATCATAGTTTGGTTTTCCTTGCAGTTGAACTACAAGGGGTGATAGACAAAGGTGTAGGAGGAATACGGTTTTCTTAGTTTGATTAGCAAGTTTGCTGTTTCCTTGAACAGATGCACTAATGCTATTGCTTACAGTGTTGCAGTTTCCACCCTGATTATTAAAAAAGAAAATGATTTTGCAACATAATTCTAATCATAAGAAACATGTTTTCACCATATGTGTTCTGTGGTGTTTGATCTGTTGTCTATAAAGCTGAGAAAGTCACATTTTTTTGTCACCAGGTACATTTACTGTGACGAAATTGACCTGACTGCTGACACAGTGCTGGCCACTCTTTACGCTGCCAAGAAGTACATTGTCCCTCACCTGGCACGTGCCTGCGTCAACTTCCTGGAGACCAGCCTGAGCGCCAAGAACGCCTGCGTGCTGCTCTCCCAGAGCTGCCTGTTCGAGGAGCCTGAGCTGACACAGCGCTGCTGGGAGGTGATTGATGCCCAGGCCGAGCTGGCATTACGCTCAGAGGGCTTCTGCGACATCGATGCCCAGACCCTGGAGAGTATCCTACAGCGAGAGACACTCAATGCTAAAGAGATAATGGTATTTGAGGCTGCACTTAGCTGGGCTGAGGCTGAGTGCCAGAGACAGGAGCTCACCTCTTCGACTGACAACAAGCGTAAGGTTTTGGGCAAGGCCATGTACCTGATACGTATCCCCACAATGGCTCTGGATGATTTTGCCAATGGAGCAGCCCAGTCGGGAGTGTTGACGCTTAACGAGACCAATGACATCTTCCTGTGGTACACAGCGGTCAAGAAGCCGGCGCTGCAGTTTGTCAGTCAGCCTAGAAAAGGCCTGACGCCCCAGCGCTGCCACAGATTCCAGTCCTGTGCCTACCGAAGCAATCAGTGGCGTTACCGAGGCCGCTGTGACAGTATACAGTTCGCAGTGGATAAAAGAGTTTTCATCGCCGGCTTCGGACTTTATGGATCTAGCTGCGGCTCGGCAGAATACAGTGCCAAGATCGAGTTGAAACGTCAGGGAGTACTACTGGGACAAAACCTCAGCAAATACTTCTCGGATGGTTCCAGCAACACCTTCCCAGTGTGGTTTGAGTACCCAGTCCAGATTGAGCCTGACACCTTCTACACTGCCAGTGTAGTTCTGGATGGAAATGAGCTGAGCTACTTTGGACAAGAAGGAATGACAGAGGTACAGTGCGGGAAAGTGACATTTCAGTTCCAGTGCTCCTCGGACAGCACTAACGGCACTGGGGTGCAGGGTGGGCAGATACCTGAGCTTATCTTCTATGCTTGACAACACCTGTGCAAACACTTGACTGATTTAAGTACACTTATGGAAAATAGAAATTTTATCACTTTGTGCATAGTGTCACTTTTTGTTATTTATTTTTGTCACGAATGTGCAAAAAAAAAAAAAAATCTGATCTCAGACCGGTGGAAGGTAGTTATGTGATTTAAATGTGAGTACATGGTCCACTTGAGTAGGACCAGACATACAGTTCAAGATGCTGAATTAACTGGATGGGTGTCCTGGTCCTAAACACTGAAAGGACAACAAAAAAAATATCTTGCACTAGATGTGCATGTACATATGAATATATGTAAATTCTGAAATGTATATGATGCCACAGTTGTGACCAGTACTGGCCACAAAGATATCTTATATGATGAATATGCTACAGTATGTTTATTACTTCTATGCTTGCATAGAATGCACATATATAGCAGCAATACTTCACAATCTATATTCTATGATGATCATTTCATGTCATGATTCAGTCTGGCCTGTGTTTAAAAGATGGATGTAGTCACAGTGACATCACCCATTGTTCTGTGGACAGTTTGTAGCCGAGAGTTTGGCATTTGGACGTAGATTTCTGATTGGGGGGTTTTTGGGTTGGGGGCGGGGGTCCAAAAGATTTGGATAAGAGGGCAGAGCTGGGAACAGCTTGGGGGAGGCTCTAATGGGCAGTCAATCAAACTAGCCACACCCCCAAATATAACTCTGTTTATGTCCCAAATTATTTTCTTATTAAGTGGAGTTGACAACTATTGGAACCAGATTTGATTCATTTCCTGCAAATGATTAGTAAAGTATCTATCCATCAATCTATCTATGTATCTATCTATGTAGGAGGGGGTGGGGGGGGCAAGCATCTAGTGGCCATCAATGGTACTGCAAATCTGCATGGCCTTAACGTTTAGGGACTACATCCATCCTTTACATACAGTCCTTGTTCTGGACCATCAGCATCATAATGGAAGTGAGAAAGGCTGTAGGATATTCAAAGCAACACAAACTCTTGTCATGATTACAGTCAAAACAGTGTTTGTCATATTGTTCTATGTAATATCTATTTGTATTTGAGTGGTTTCAACTGATTCTACAGCTTTCTACAGTAACAGGGCACTTAGAGAGGGCTTGAGGGGTCTTAGATTAGGGAGCACTAGATGTAATGATTCACATAACCCCTACAGTACCTCTCTATAGCATGTTGCTCTGCACCTACACTCACCTCCAGAGAGGTTTCATCTAGATCTGTGTCATCCTGTTTACAGTAAAAATTAGGACTTGAAATGATTACCATTCACCACTACATGGTACTGTGAAGGATTTCTTTGGTTTTCTATCTAATTCTGTCTGCACTGCAGTACTTGGAGCATGGGCAGACTGGCTCCACTTCATCTAATGTGTACTACTAATTGTTCTGGCGCATTGGTTTTGTTTACAGCAGAAAAGATCAACAATTGATTTGGTGTTAGAAGCTGTTTATCTTATGGACTTTTACTTCTCTGCGTTAAAATCCCTGTGCACTCTGAACTGCTGAGCACTCCCTCCCAATGTGATCATACAGTATCGGTATTTACATAGCATACTGTATATGCTACAGATTTGCACTGATGTTGGTTTGTAAATTAATTTGTTAGTTTGTTTTATTTGTTCGGTTTTAATGAGGGATTTTTTATTATTATTATTATTATTACTATTATTTGCTGTGCCACTGAATATTCTTTCTGGTGTAGGATACACATCCACAGGCTCGTCTGCTGATGACAATGGATGGGTTAACTGGTGTTCATGTCCTGTGTTTACGTGCTACAGTGCTGGGAGACCAATGAATGTGTATGGTTGTTGATGATGCAAATAAACGATACAAGTGGTATTTATTGAGTGTGTATCCCCATCTGTACACGTGATAACATTAAATACTGAAACTAGGAGATGGGGACAGATGATGCCCGTTGACACTTCAGAATAACAAGTAGAGCATTGTGTTGATTGATACTTCCTGTCTTTATGCCACTTAGAAACTCTCTTCTGCAGTAAGTATGCAACATTACACCTCCCCCTCTTTGATATGGATTTAACCCTTTACCTCCAACTGTAGTGTCGGCACTACGTCTGCAAATGCGTCTTTGGATTACCGGATTACATCACTGTTTGTGCAATCGGAAAATTTCCAGTGGTTTGTGAGAGCTGAGATGTTGCGCTCTACAGTGAATATGGTGTCATTACGGTAATTTCGCTAGCGCCTCTCCCAAAAGCCGGCAACGTAGGTGATTTACGATATACTACGTGTTGTAAAAGTGTAATTACAGTGACGATGAAACAAGAAAAACACAAAAACAGATTTTGAGTTCAGAGTTTTAGTGAACAAAAACACTGCAATTACACGTGGATGTTAGATTTTGCATGTTAAACTTTAATTTGAAATCAAAATAAGCATAAAAAGTCCATGTGGCAATTTGGAGGCTCAGGTGGTAAAGGGTTAAAGAGCCTTTTTATCAATCACCTCTTTAAAGACATGAAGAGAGAGATAGCATAACAATGTCTACAATCTTGAATTTTTACAGACTGCCATTATAAATAATGACTCCTTGACAAGGCCATTACATGTTTTCAGGTTTCAAAAGATAAAGCAAAAATGATATTACAATCTCCAAAGTGTTGAATTCCCAGCATATTACTGTGGCAGTTTGACCCTCCCTTGATCTCGATGTGCCTGTTTGCTGATAAAGTAAAAAGACAGTGGTTCTCAAAGGAGGCTCACTTCTCAACATCTTTGTCTTTCAGAGTAGCAGACTTGTGCTGCATAGCGTTGCCATACACTGATGAAACAATGGCTTAAAAAAAAAGGATGAGTCATTTACTAAATCATGAGATAAATCGTATCTCTTAGTGAACTGTACGTCCAAAAAGATAATCCCTGTGGAGAGCTTATGGCAGGTACTTGATTACGAAGGCGCTCAATAACGCGGAGACCAAGTTTGACATCACCAATGAGCATGAAGCCCTTGATGAATTGAACTCAATATGTTAGGGGACTCGGTGCTTCAGTGCGATTTTTCATGATTGTGGTGCTAATGTTGTAAGCAAGATCATTAATTGCACTCGAGGCGACGGGGGACTGGAATGTGCCAGGAGTCAGAGCCAGGCCTGCTTTCAACACACACACACACACACACACACACACACACACACACACACACACACACACATTTTAATATTTGCAAGTGTAACTTATCAACAGGAGCAAAATTACAATTCAAGTGCACTTTAAATTCACTTAAATTTAAATACAAAACCGATTGCAACAAGAACTAATCCATTGTGTAATAGCCATTTGTGTTCCCTTTGATGCAAAAACATACCCCCACATTGTATTTATTTGCAAATTGTGATTTTTGGTGTTTTTCACAGTCAGCTCAGCAGACAGGAAAGCTGCCAGAGGCTTCCAGCTCATTCTCGTCATGGCACACATTCCCAAAAATGGCTCCTGATTCAAAAGCACGACTTCAATCAGCAGTTGTTTTGGGAGCTCCAATTAAATGCAACTTGAGGGTAGATACTCCAAAACCCTCTCAGACAAATCTATCTTAGACTCATTATTTGCCATCATGTGCTCAGGGTACACATCATGAAAACATACTATTTTTTATTTTGTGGGAGGTGGCAAACACTGTTGGAACCCATTTTAATGATATGAATGAAATGCAATTAAATCTTACAGGGCAAAGAATAAAATGGACGATTAGGCTTCTAATTATAATTAGTTTCTCAGTAGAGGAAACCATAGTAGAGACTGTGTATTACTGATTTTCTCAAGAAATACAAAACGTAAATGAAAAATACCCCCTGTATTTTTTTTCTAGATTGCTTGCTCACTTATATACTGCTGTCAGGGATTTTAGCACTGAAAATATGTGGAAAATATGGCAAGATGACATGTAATATTATTCAAAAATGTGGCAGAGGATCCTTGATATAACACAGATAAGCTTTGTAATAAACATATGGCTGAGCAGGGGGTGGAAAAGGGAAATGAAGTTGGTGGATATTGACTCCGACTGGGCACATATTGCCAAGAAAAGTCTCACTGATGCTTTAATTACTGTTCAGTACAAATTAAGGATGGAAAGCTTCAGTGTGACTTGAGGCAGGACTGTGGATTACCAGTGATCAACACTGTTAATGTCCTCTAAGATTAATTGTTTCAAGCGCAGATACATTGCAGAAGCTTATATTTAAAAGGCATGGTGTTGTTTCTGTACAACAAATAAGGCACAAAAACTGACTACTGGGCATATTAATGTGGTGTGTGGTTAAACAGGACAGAAATGTCTCCTAAATCTACGCTGCTGAAAAAAGGATGAAAAGAATTAACAGAAACCTCATTCAGCTGGCATCAAACATCTATCTGCTCACTGCAGGCAATCACACATCCACTCCTCGACATCCTGATCATTTCCATCCCAGGAAAATGTCAATGAATTAATAATGGCCGAAGAGAGAAACACAGCTGTGGGTTTAAAGAATTCATCAAAGAAAATATTTTTTTAAATATGTTTTTAATTCAACAAATCTCAGTAGAGATCTCCTTTTCCCCTGCCTCCCCTTTAAACCATATGTTTAACATATGTCGATGTGTTCAAAGTGGAGGTTACGTCTCACAATATACTGGTGAATTTCTAGCTGCGAAAACTTCCCGGCGAACGTTACGAGAGCCTCTGGTGAGGGATGTTGAAGGTTACAATGAATTGCTTGTAATCCAGACAGATGTAATGGTGTCTGCACCTACCTCACTTTACTGGCACCAAGTCAGGCAGGACTAAGTCAGAGGGTGAGAGGAGAATAAGAAGGGGGAGAAGGAGGTCGACGGCAAATTTGGTCTGGGTAATTTTCAGATAAAGTCCCTGGATCGTCGTTACATAGATTATCGGCAGACCAGTAAAAGCAGCAGTTAATCACAGGTGAGGATGGTAAAAGGTCACAGAGTTCAGGTGCAAGGTGCAGGTTGAGACGGGGAGAAGACAGGAGCTTGATGGATGATGTCCACCGTCACTCCTTTGTCGTCTCCGCTCCCAACCCCGTGGAGCTAAAGACCCGCACAGTACAGGAGATATTATTGCAAATAATCTCCTTTCTCATAGCTGGTGCCTCCAGTCGCACAGGACGCGCTGCAGGACTGAACCTGCGATAGTGCGTTTCATTTATCCATTTATTTATTCATTGCTACCAGGCACAGGTAAATCGTTTCAACAGGCTAGGACATTGAGAGGCAAGGCTTTTATGTTAGATTAGCCTGTTTATAGCGACGCTGCTTTGCTTCAGATGGATCAATAAAGATAGGATTTCTGGAGGTAAGTGCTGTGCAAATCAGGTGAATTATGATTACTGAAAAGAGTGGAAACACACTTTTTGAGTGGACAATGGGATCTGCGGAGCCTATTCAAAAGGAGGCACAACACAGACAACACAGGGACGGCATGAGGCACACAGTGGGAGTAAATCACATTACCTTCCAGAGGTGCAGAGGTAAATACGCTGTTTACATAATTGTGTGTTTGTCCTATGAAATACAATCCCAGAAGGTACGTTAATGCTGCAGTCAGGCAAAAAGTCGTTCTTTCACGGACTCTGAAAGCTGAATTTGTTGGTGATGCATTATGCTAATCAAGCTATTTATTCTCACAACTATACCTTTCATATACCTGTCACCCACAGCCATTACAGCAAGGCTTGATCAAAACCTTGAATGCTGGCAGCTTCCCACTGAGAGAGGTGATGAGGGCTGAGCATGCTACTTTTTCTATATACACTCCAGAGCCTCTATTCATACTGAAGCATGTCCTCTAAGGCAGCTCCATGGCTTTGATAGTATGGAGTGAGAGGGCCCTCCTCTCCCCAGGGTCTGATATAATGAGAGTGAGCTTACTAAACATGATCTGCAGCTCTCTCAAATAAGCTACTTGAAACAGCTAGAGTCAGAAACAGTACAACAAACAGCACTGATTCATTTTTACACATGCTCTCACTCCGTCTCTCTGTGTGCATCGAATGGAGGGGGGTGCAGGGGTTGAAGGGGAGGCTAATGTGTTTTAATGTGTGATAGAGAGTGATACAGAGATGGAGAAAGAGCACACAGTGGCACAGGGGTCTAAGCTTTATGTGCATTCATTCAGAAATTATTTCCTGCAAGCACATACAAAAGAAAATATGGGTTGTACACATGCAAATAGAAATGTACTGTACAGTTATTGCTGGGATAATAGTTTAACTGTGCCAATTCTCATATTCAGTCATTATCTGCTTTGGGGATCTTATCATTTGGCAGCAGAAAGCCTGGTAATCAACAGAGACATTATACTGGCAACAAGGTATTCCCTTTGTCAACCAAATCACAACCATCAACTCATCTGGGAGTCAGCATAATTACAAGAATGCATGTTGTATCCCTGAAAACACATTCACAATAGAGGATTTTATTTGCTGATTGCCCATTTTTCTCCCTATGTGACCTTCAAGTGACCCCACATTTTCTGACGATTTCTGTCTGAATTATTGCAAGGAGTGTAAAAACCTCTATAATGGAGAGATATTATGCAGAGTTCTTTCAAATCCAACTGAGCTCCAGCAGCCTGCTTTTGTGGCCTAATTTATGAAGTGAAGCACTATCTCCTGTTCCTCTGCCCCCTTTTTATGTCCTTCTTACCACAGGGAAAACCAGTTAGTGCGTCTAAAAGTCCACACGATTAGCAGCGTTCAAAAAGGCAAATAAGTGTGAAAGCTAGTGTCGCACACTTCATTGTAATTTTGAAGCAGTAATTTGCTGATTAATCACAGAAAGACTGGGAGTGACACACTTGCGGCTTCATGTTTGTATAAGGTATCTG
This sequence comes from Pseudochromis fuscus, assembly GCA_900323345.1. NCBI lineage: Eukaryota > Metazoa > Chordata > Actinopteri > Pseudochromidae > Pseudochromis > Pseudochromis fuscus. Next base: position 15,201 of record OOFC01048622.1, read on the forward strand.
TGTAAATATTCCCACAGCTGAGCCCGATTGTCAAGCTGACGATGAATCTAATGTTGGATGTTTTCTCATGTTACGTTAACTCTGATAATTGGTGACAGCTGTCAAAAAAACACCGGTTTCAAAGCTGCTCGAAGATGTCAGAAGTTATTTCTTTATGTTGAACAAAGACAAAGAAACTATCACACATCAGGTGATTGTACTTTACCAGTAAAATATAAGACAGACGTCTAATTACCAGGTGACGGTGAAAGTCCAGTGATTTATCGTGGCTGCCACCATCTGTCCTAAGTAAAACTCTTTTCCTTTCTCCTTTTTTTTGAGTCAAGCCCCAAACTGCTCCCTCTCTGCCCTCAATAATGCCCTCGATTTAAGCTTCACTGTGCCTTGCCTTCCCCTTATTTTCACTTTCCTTTGAGATACCAAAGCTTTTTACGCTCTGAGCTGCTGGAAATAATCACAGGACATGAGATGAATAAAAGTGTTTTGTTTGTGGAAGTTTTCCTGCTTGTATTCTTTTGCAGGTAGTCCATAAGTTAATGTATTATATTTGTTGTGTACAGAACAAAATCAGCTGACAGCGCTGATAAACACAGACAATGATAATGTAGGTCTTACAAAAGTAATCCAATTATGTGCAAAAGATAGATAAAAAAGGGGCATTCATTTGAAGTGCTAATTCCAAACAGATCGACTGTCTGCATGAATATGAGTAATGTGTTTATACTGGCAGGCAATCACACATGTGCACGGGCGTGGATTGAGCATTACGTATTCAGACAGGAGAGGTGGAACATACGCCTCATGCATTTTTTCACAGGGCTGCAAAAGACTACATGATTGTCAGTGGGTGGGTATATGTCATTTCAGTGACATTTCCACTGAAGCCATGATGCTGTCACGAATAGCACTAGTGGGATGCAACAGAGAATATATAATCACATTTGTTTGTAAAATAGAACAATGTGATTGACAACGTAAAAAAAAAAGCTGGGCCTCATATATTTATTATATTCTAATGTGAATCATTTGATTTTGTTCAGCAGTTTATGCTTTTATGGCTGAACAAAACTGGATGAGTCTTTCCCAGTGTTGCAGAAAGATCTTGATCACTAGAAAGATCAACCAAACAGTAAATCCAAACATAATATCAATGACGATCAATAACTGTGTTGTCACCCAACATAGCAAGCAAAGCAAAAACACATCTGCAAGCCTCTACTGTGAAAATTGTGTTGGTTGCAATTTTGCAGAATCAGTATTTGTGAATAAATGTGGAACAATAGAAACTAGTTAAATATGCTCGAAATGTGCAAGGTCTGGAAATATGTATTTGTTCAGCAGGAGTGTGAATAATTAATATCTTACATCTAAGTAGCATTTTGAATGTTAGGTTCACTGAGGAAGCGCATCGTGTGGCTTCTACTCTCTCTTACACATCCGCAGCATTTTCAGTCTGCTATTAATCTGAATGGGTCTTAGCAGCTCTGAACATCCCCCCATGTGCATCTCCCTGTCTTTCCCTCTGCTGCATGGAAGAGGCACATGAAATATCAAAAGGCCAAATACGTCAGGGCTCAAGAGATTGGAGTGGAGGGGATTTTCCTTCAGTGTGCCGTGCAGCACCTCCAGCAACAGTCATGACCACGAGGCGGAGGAGGAGGAGGGGCAGCAGGACTTCCATTTCTCAATGATGAAATTCTTTTCATCACGCCTGTTTTGCATAACAAAGGTGCATAAAATCCATTATATATGGCAACGTGTAACTGTAAACCAGCACAAGAAGGTTATTCCAGAGCAGTCCTCTATTTTCAGGAAGAGCAATAAACTGTGGTCCCATTTCCTTTGAGAGGTTAAAAATATCACCACCCACCACCACCTCAACATGACAAGTGTGCACTAGTGACTAACCACACATTTAATGTGATTAGAGCGCTCAGGAAATTTCAAACGTAATTCATCCTGTGACTACAACATGTGAGGACTGCAATTTGCTCTTTCTTGATGTTATTCACACCTATTTGAATACAGCCTTTTAATTCGCTATATCATTAAAGTCTCATGAACCAATGACTTGTTTCTTTTGACCCCACACAGAGTTCAGCACAGCACAGGGAGGGTGTGTAATATTTCATCAGAGGTCTATTATGTTGATAAAAGGGATGGGATGAAAAGAAGGGCCATTACAGCTGAGGATCCATGCCAGGTGTCAGTCTAATTTAATCGAGCCACTAAAGACAAAGAGGTGGCCTGAGGGAAGCCTCTCAATAATAGGGCTGACTGCAGATGACAAGTGGCACAGTAATCTGTGATTGAAGGGACAGACCAGAGGCTTTAGGGCAGCCTTACCCTGCGCAAATGATGAGAGGATTTAGGAGCTCTGAGATGCAAAATGTGTTTTTATATGAATATATGAACTATAAATCTGATTCAGAATATGTGAAAATGTAGCAAAAGAGCAGCAAATGGAGAGTCGCAAACAAAGATAAACATTAGGGGTGTTAGAGGTAGAGCATATAGGAGATATTTCACATTCTCTGTCCCATTGGATTTGTTTTATACTGAAGGACCAATGATCAATAGCCTCAGATGTTTCTCTGTCTGGACTGGGTATAATTACTATTTAGATTAAAGTAATCAATGATAGGGTCTGAACAGAGGGTCTGAAAGACACAACAGTCTCGACAAGCAGAAGATAAAGCTGGACATTTCCAAAGTTTATTGTGCCACAGCCTCAGTGGGCACTGCAGCTAAATATATTCTGACGGGACAAAGGTCGACTGATCGTGAAAAATTAGCAGGCACCAATGGGAATGAATGTGGACACAGGGAGATGCATTACATAAATTAAGCTTAAGCAATGCCATCCAAGTCATTCAGACACTGAGATATTCAATACGGCGCTTCAGGTCCTCCAGAAGATTTGCAGGATTCGAGGTTGTAAGCCAGGCCAACTCCATGTATTGATCCCCCCCCCACCCCTCCCTCCAC